>JANSTS010014322.1:0-37359 GCA_026546915.1 Sylvicola fuscatus
ACCCCCCCCCCCACCCCCCACTCCCACCGACAACTGAATGTTTCTCGCGCTTTCGCGAGCATTAAGTGTAACACAACTTGCTTGGGGGCTCATGCTCAGAAGAAGCAGAAGCAGCAGCAACAGCCAGTGCATTAATGCAGTGCAGCTGCATAATGAGCCCATTTATTCACATTAAATTGCAATTAATCTCGAGTGGGGTATATTTTTATATACATATACGAGTAACACCAACAACAATGCAAGATTTTGCTCATGAGTACCAGTGATCAGTAGATATAGTTCGCTGCGAACACAACTTAACTGTGCTTACGCGTCTTGCAGCGTCAGAAAGCCGTTTTTGCGTCTTATTTAATGAGTTATTTGCAATTATGATATACAATTTTCTTCTTTCTGAGGGGACAAACTTGCATTAATGAACGATTTGACACGCCAGCGACTCTTCTGACAAAGTGCATTATTAATTAGATGTGAGACAGCAAGTTAGATTTGTATAAATCTTTGCAAAACATCTTGCTTTATTTAAAGAATGATCATTTCAAAGTACTTTAACATGCAAAAAATGTTTTGATAAAATTCGCTTCATTTATACGCATAAGAATATCTTGTGAGAAATGTTAATAATTTTACAAATTTGTTTACACTTACATTCTTTTGGTAAGCTTCCTCCACCGGCTACGACTCCCATTGTTTACCGCTTAAGTATTTCACATTCCAGGTAAGTCCCTGATGTAATTGAGAATTAGAAAGTACTTCAAGATTCGTTTTTTTTTTTTCTTAAAGCAAATGCAAACGCAAATATTTATCCTGATGATGAAAAAGGTTTTAATGTATTTAAACATTAAAAGCTTTTTCATCATCAGTATAAATATTTTCTTTTTATGGCATCTAATCACCAAGGTCGCGATCTTTTTAATTTGCTGGTACGTTTTCTTTGTGATAGTAATTTTTAAAGAAGCTTTTACAATTAATGTCTCAAGATTTACATTCGCTTTGTAGAGCAATCAAAAATCAATTAGTAAAAACACGTCTCATTGGCCATTTTCTTTCATCCATTTTTTTTTGTCACGACATTTAATGCATATGTTAATTAAATTCGTCTTCAAGGAAAATTACTCAGCTGCCCTAGTTTTATTTGAGAGATGTATGAGCTCAATCTGAAACAATTAATTACAAAGCTTTACAAAAAAATACATATTATAGATTAAAATATTTCATCTTTGTAGGGTTGGCTTTTTGATTTATTTGTCAAAAAAATCAACATTCTTAAGGTACCCAATTAAACGGTATCATTCTGTCTGCTCAATCTCCTAGCGACAGAAGAAAGTCTGTCACAAAAACTCTTAATTTTGCAACCAAAATACTACAAGAAGAGTAAAACGTAATTGGACACACAATGTAAATATTTTAGCACAAAAGATTGAACTTTTACTCATAATCTGGGTCAGCAAGGACCCAATCTCAGCATTTGCATAAATAATACATAAATTTGATTCCTCGTCCGATGAATTTCATTGTAATGACATTGAACAAATTGTATGACCACACGCCACACAAGTGTACATCTTACATGAAAGAAGTTGGGGCAGATATCCTTCTATCCTAAACGGTTCTGCCAGTGCGTTTCGGTAATCGTCATCCACCAATTCAACTACTCGCTTATAAGATGTCACAACGACAAGAGCAAGAAAATAGGTCAGTCGATGCAGGGGATGAGAGGGCATAATCAAACGATACCAAATGTATAAAGCCAAATACCATATAACCATGCCGCAAAGCCAAACACGGAGAATATAAAGTTTGAAAAACAATTGCGTTTTCGGTGCAGGACTGCTTAATAATGCATCCTTCCAATCTGATTTGCCTAAAGCCGCTCTCTGATTGGTAGGAGAGACCAACGAAGGACACTCTATTATGTACATGGAAATGTAGTCGATACGTTTCATAGATAAACTGTGGGTCTGGTGGTTCGATATACGAAATGTATGTCCTCGATATATGGATGTTGTTCAAACAGGACACTTTAATAAAAGATACACCAGAGCTAGCATCGGACAGGCACACTTGTCGGAGTCAAAATCTGCTCTGGTGAGGGTACATAATCTAATTTCAGCACAGTTGGTTCGCTTTTCCTGTAACATATACCACCTGTCCACCGAACGGCGAATCTCATCTGCCTTTTTCCATGCTATTCACTGGTCTATTCCCACCCCCAAGACTGCGTCCCTATTTAATCACGCTGAAGCGATACTGGCCAAACTTCAATGGAAGAGATCCATAACTAGATTGAGCAAATAAAGTTATGCTGATGGAAAGTGCATGTTTCATTAATTGAAGTACTTCAATGCTGCGCCGAGTTCGGATTCTGGCCTACGAATCAATGTATGACCTCAAACTCTGTATGATACCTAAACATATTCGCGATTGAAACAAATAACACCAACGCCGAAGTATCGCGCCAGAGCGCCAATCGATTCAGTAAATATTTTGCAGACAATAACTGGTAACATCGTGTCACCGCGTCGCGCCGTTGATCCTGTGAAGTGGCGGGGATTTGGGCAGTGGGTGGTGGCTCCTGCCAAACATCGGATACTTCTATTTATGTGCATTTGAAGAGGGCACTTCCAAATCCATGCAACAAATCAATTAGTTGACCATTTCCTGCTAACACTTGCATGCTGATGATTTTTGTGGGGCCAGCTCTATCGTGTGGCTGGAATTCAAATAACATGTTTCCCGTCCACAAGGAACTGCAGCAGCATACAAAAAAAAATGCCCAAAAAACAATTGATTATGCCAGCCGATGCACCAGACACCCAAAAATGGTATAACGATGTTAATTGCATCTGAAAGTCAATCTCTGACACTCGACATATTCGTGTTCGGATTTGTTTCGCAATGATTTTATGCTCCATTTATGTAGTATGTACAACACAATGGGAATTTTTTTGCATTCGATTGTGTTTTCCTTCTTCCTTTTTTTGTTTTTGATTCATATTGTTCTACTTTTTGTTGCCATTGGGTGAACGCTGTTTGTTTCACTGAACGCCGATGAAAGTGGGCTATTCTTTGCTGTTGAATTGGTGGGAGGATTTTGTAACAGGTTTGAGATGTTTATGAAATGATTTCAATTTCAATTTGATTAGCTATTTTATTTGAAAGGATCAGCTTTAATATCCTACAGTAAATGGGAGACGGACATTTACGAGTGTTGCAGGAAATTAGAAACAAATGGAAAATCTGTTTTGTACAATAAATCAACTAGCTAGTAACAAACTGATATTCAAGGAATAAATGATTTTAAAACAACTCAACCGTTTTTTATTTAGTCATTTTTAATGAAATAAAAATAAAAATGCAAATTGAGACAAAATTGAGAAAAATCATTAAAAATGAGATTGTGAGAAATTTGATAAATTGAACAATATTCCTAAGAAAAATTCAAAGAAACCAATCATAATTAAAACATTGACGGCTGATAAAAATCAAACAAATAACGAGGCAATTATACTAATTAATGGGTCTTCAAAGTGAGTGAACGGCAACAGACAAACCAACCCAACCGGACATTCATCAAGATGCCTGACCCCAAGGAGCACACCGAAAAGAGGCATCTTCCATTTGACGGCACTATAGTTTTGCACAGCGTAAATACAATTTTTCCACATACATTTACTATACATTCTGACAGGTAATAAAAAATTCGTACACAAACGGTTTTGTCCATGCAAGGGTATAAAAGGCCTCGACAAATCACTGTCACTCCATCTGACCCAAAACGCACGCAGATTGGTATCGCGCATTTTTGTCGGGTCTCCCTCAATGTCACCGTGTTGCCGCAAACAGTTTATAGGCCTTTGGTGTGAACGACATCACACAACCACCCCCCTCCTCCGGCGCCTAACTTTTCAGCCAAAGCATCACTCGCATCCCTCCTCCTCCTCCCTTAAAGCCCACCCCGTCGGCTCGCACACACAAACAGGCACCCTCCTCTAACATTTAATTTGACAGGAATCGTTTAATTGACGCTGAAAGATCACCTTCCGCCAGTATTTACACACATCAAACACCCACCACCCTTAACGAATCCCCCACCTTGAAACAGCCCCTAGAGAATCGACACGGATCATGCTCTCATACCCGAAGGCTTATCCGTTAGCGCACCTCAAAAAACACCTCTAACTCGTGCCTGGATGTGTAACTATATGTACATAAACACGCTGGCGCGTCGCGACGCTGCGGGTTGACTGTATGTAATTGACATCTACGACATGTACAGGACTCGGCGGAGACGCACAAGAATTGAGTACACCGCATCAGTTGACGTCTGTTGAAAAGCTTCGACGTGTACCTAAAATACATAGATTTTGAAGGCCGCGTGATTTTTTCGGAGCCCACCCAAACTCCATCCCCCACCCAACAACAGCGTGAGCTGTTTTCGCTCGTTTAGGTCCCTCGGCTACCTACAGAGGGTTCGGGATTTTAGCTGGACAACATTTTTTTGGTCGGTGCTCCTTTGTAATATGGATTAATGTAAAATAAATGTTTTTTTGTTGTTGTTGTTGCTGCACTGTTTTTTGGCCCAACGGAAGTTTGTCATTATATGTGCTTTTTTTTAGGGACGTATGTGTATGGTGAGTGAAAGCTTTATGCATAACACACGCTGGACCGTCGCGTCCGTTCATGATACGTGAAGGTGCACCTCGCAATGTCGCACCCACAGCGGGCTATCTCAGAAAATGTTTTTTTTGTCCGTATAAAAGGACGAGAATGGGTAACTGGCGTGCGTGGGCTAGCATTGATGGTGGGACAGCCGGCGGATCTGTACATGAAACGTGGCCAGGACTATTTAGAAACGCAAGGATTTTTGGCGTGGACGTGCGGTGTTGCAGATCAGTGCAGCAACCGAGATGACAATATGTGTTGAAATCAAGATCGAATGTTAAGAAAAAGAAAAAAACAAGATGGAAAAATGGCGGATGGGCGGGAAGGGCTGGATGGGCGGGATGGGCGGGATGGGTGGCTGCACAAGCTGTGATAGACTGGAAGAAAAAAGCACATGAACGGACGATGGAAGTGGATCTTCTCGGGTGTAAGTATAACAAAATAAAGAAATGAGCAATGTGAACATTTCAACTGAGACAGGGTGTCAGGTGCCTCACCATATAGCCGTTATTGATTTTTATATGCGCGAATATGTTTCGCTATGTGCACCATGTGTGAAGTCTGGCTGAATAGTGAATCAGTAAGAAAGATTGTGAGTTGTGCCGCCTCGCCATCGCATCGTGGAGTTATTGGAGTGCGAGAAATGGAATTCCCAAAGACGCACACATAATATGGCAATGATATGAATAATAAAGTATGATTTCTTTGGCGTGCCACTGAGGCTGGCGGTACTGGGCGGCGTTCCACACCGTTGCGCCGCTCCACCGCCATACATGTACATATGATGGGGCCATGATGTATGGGCCCACAAGACAATGCGGTTTCCGCACTTAGGCGTAGACGTTTAATGCTTTTGTAAATTGTTATGTAGAATACCACCAGTAATGTCGTGCATGATGGATGTGTAATGTATACATTGAAATGTGTCCGCGAAACAATGAAACAATTTAAATTAATTTCATGGCCTCCTCTCCATAGCCGCTTTATCGTTATTTTTAATCTATTCAAATGGGTGTTTAGTGTGAAGTCTGTGGGGTATTTTTCTTCGGTGCCTTACAATTTACTGACTTCTACAAATGGAGTACATTTGAAATAGCTGTAACTATGCGAACCCCAAATGATTTAGCGCGCCACAAATGAGAACGAAATTTTGACTTCCTAGAAAGGATCTCACACGATTGTAGAGTTCATGTCTCAGTTGTCAGAAGTCATATAGGACGACCAAGCTTCCGTACATGTTAATCTTAACCATCAATTCAACATATTTACGTAAATGTTGCCTATAGGCGAGTGTCAAATTAATACGTAATTTGCGCCAAGGTATGGTATACTTGGTGTAAGAGCTTTCGAGAGAGCTTTCGAGAACTGGATGGAGTCCTGGCCCGTTGGCACAATTATCGCATGTTATAACTTTCCACGTAATTTAATATCTTTATATACGTCTAGCGTGTACCCAGATTGGCTTAATTTCATTAAGTTGCCAGCATGGAGAAGCTCGCTAGCTTCAATTTGCGGCGAGGCGCAGCGGCGACGTAATCTTTTCAAGCGTCCCGCATAATTTCGGATTCATGTGGCTTTGTACATTTTCAACATGTTTTCAGCATATCCGTATTCCTCAAATCGACTCTTCCACTCGACGTTTCACTTCTTCTTCTTCTTCTTCCTTTTTTTTTTCTTCCTTTCTTTTTTGTCGGTGGGTAAGCGTGTGTGTATGTGCCTTTACCGTTGCCTGCGTGTGCGCTACACCGTGTATTTTTGCGTTTCCATTTTTATTGCATAATTTCTTTTTAATTCGACTTCAAATTGAATTAACCGCCCCGATATTGTGCCCAATTTACGTGGCAAGCCAGCTACAAGCGAGCTTTCGCTGTTTCACGCCTCTTCCACGTACGCCAGTCTGCAGGCATCATATTAAGCACACACAAAGGGCCAGTGATTATTTCATTTTGTTTTAAATAAAGTATAAAAAGGCAGCAAGAATTCGCCAGATTAATCTTTTAATTTTATGAGTGCAATTTTAATGACGTTCAATTGAGAGAGAAATGCTTTTATAAATTATTGTTCGTCGTTCAATTTTCAATCGTAACTTTTTTTAACAGGATATAAAACACAGTCAAAACAAGGTATATTTAGGAATTTGCATAATGAAAATCTGCGGCATTGATGGACTTGCCGGCAAAAAGGAGCTCATGCCTTTGAAACAACAGTAGAAGCGCATTAATTTCGGTATTATTAATTACTTTCACAATTTTCAATGAGTTATGGAATTCCCAGAATTACTGGGGAAAAATAATCGGCTGCAGTTCACGACCATTTGCCATTCAAATGCCACATGAAAAGGCTTTACCAGGCCATTCACATTCCGTATTACATTGCAAATAATAAATTTAAATGATTGCTGAAACAAAGGGGAAACACATAAAAGTCCTTTGAAATATATTATCCACTTTTCGTGATTCCCATAGGAATTAAAAAGCGATTTTGCTACAGTTGGAGCAACATAAAATTGGTGTTATTTAATTCATGGATGATTTAACCATACACAACGCATTCGATAATGTATTCACGGCCAGGTACAGATTCTGATGCAGCTGAGATTTCATGCAAATGAATAAATTCGCATATATCCGCCATTACACATTGTAATAATTTATTGGCATACATTAAACGGCTCATATATCGCCGGCAATACCAAATGCCGTGCACTTCAAATGTGTTCATTAAAAGGCGATATTTCAGGACGTCCATCGCACATTTTTCATTTCGATAACTACTTTTTGGGCGGAATGACACGTGAAAAGTTTATCGAAATTATAATGGAAAACGATGAGCATAATAATCTACGAAGCTTTCGTCGGATAACTATTTTACTTGGTTCATATATACGGCTCACTGTAATCCGATCAAGGACATGAATATCTTTTCATTCTAGACATTTCCTTTTTTTTTTGTTTTCGGCTGCAGATAAACACTGCTGATGCTAAAACTCTTATCCGATTACTTGTGTAGAAGAAGCCGTTTTATCATAAATGAAGAGTGTAAGCATAAAAATGTAATTTTGTGTTGTTTCTATTTATCATGGATAATTGCAATTTTCTTCCCAAAAATTGTTTAATCACACATTTACGTCACGACTAAGCCTACTTTGTGTCGTTTTTCATGAAGGAATTATCAATATTTTTTGACCTTGAAACATACAATTGCAACAACAAAAATTACATCTACCAATTCTGAAGCTTGATGCAAAAATTGATTCGAGAATTAATCATTCTAATGTATCCAATTCAATTAACAACTTTACTCCTTGTAAGCATCAGCTCCCCTGCTGCTATCATTTACAGACTTCACCATATCAATTTGCGGAAGCATATACACGAGTAATTATCCAACAACGTGACAAAAAATTTCTTGGAACTGTAATCAAAATACAACCAATTAAACGCCATAATCGCTCATGCAATATATACATATATGTATGTTTTATCATGGGCTGTTACATCTCAATTAATACAAAGTAATGACAGAATCACTTGAAAACAAACAAAGTGTAACAACCACAACTGACTCCAACCCCCACTCCATACCCCAATCCGATGTCTAACAGCAGGATACCGCCGTCAGTAACCAAAACCCATTTTCCAAACTATATATAAATTAAATGTCTGCAAATATTAACACAAAACGAATTATAACCGACATACAGCGAAAAAAAAAGGAGATCGTAAAAAAAAAAAGGAACGCGAAGAGAGGAGTCGTTAATTATGTTTTTTTGGTAGAAATTGCCATAATTTCCGACCACACAACACGAAATACATGTAATACGTTCAGTATATGTATTAATATGTCGGTGGCGGTTATATGGCGGCCGTTATGTATATTTTTAATTATAGGGTGGTCGTTACAGCCCTATGGCCATCTGAAATTGGTAGTCCATTCATGGTGCCTGTACGACCGCCGTTACTCGATCTCCACCCAACAATTCCTTCTTTGCCTTCATTTTGGTTTTTATATTTAAGTTTTCTTGTTCTTCCCTTTTCTGTTGTTGTTGTTGTTGTTGTTGCTGTTGTTCCTTCCCACAGCAGTGTTTTTAGCTCGGCCTGCTGTTGATGGTGGCACTCCCGCGCCCATCTTGCATGTACATTCCACATTTGTGATTCTTCATGTGACCCAGATTCAGTGGCAATCGCATATTTATTGTAAAGAGAGAGCGATCCTTGTACAAAACACCCGCCCAGAGCCACAGGAACCCCCCCCCCCTCTCACCTCCCAAAGTCTTAACCGCACGCCATGTCAGGCGTATATATTAGACGGATGGTGAGAAAGCGTCGATATAAAGCGTCCGTCATAAATAAAATGTGTTTGGTAATCGTTTTCAGTTTAATAGGTGCGACGGAATCATCATCTTATAAATGTTTTCTCATTTAGCATTTTCATTTCGAATAGCCGTTCTATTCTTCATTTCTTAGAGACACCGTAAGTACAAACAGAAGCGACTAGAAATCAGAAACCACACGCTCAACCGCCTCAGTTCAATCTTATGCGGAAAAATAGATAAATTAACGGCAGCAAAGAAAGAAAAGAAAAGAAAAAGAAAAAGTATAGAAATAGCAAAGAATCGAAGAAAACGAAGCGGAAGATAAAAACCCCATACAGCGGAATGGCGGAACTCCTATAATATGTTCGCAATAATATGGCAAGTGATGCGATAAACACCGCACAGAAGCGGCGATGCCTTAAAACTATCAATATTGGATGGGTACAGCAGCAAGCATCTTGTCCGTCTTATACATATATATATAGACAGATGAAGAAGAAGATGATGATGATGGTGTAGAATTGAATGGAATGGCGAACAATATTCACGTTGTGGTGGTCTGCGATCGACGAACCTCCTGCCAAACATCATAACATGCTTAACACCCTTCCATCCACGGAGCATCTTTAAGGTGCATTCGCGTATTTTCTGCTTCCTCACGGTATGAGTCCACCGCTGCAGTTAGTATAGAGCAACATTTACACACGTTTCCTGGAGAGGCACGCACAGAATAGCAGAAGGACGATGCTATTCCGCTTCATCACCATCATATTCACTATTCTTTTAAATGAAATACGTAATGTTCTTTTAATGCCACAGGATGCGAGTGCATAGGTCATTGTCCTTAATTTTTAATGATTCATATTTATACTGAATGTATCTTAACTTGATCTGAATACCTAGTAATCCTTAATTAAGGCAAGGATTTGTTAAATCCTATCAGTTTTTTTTTAGGGGAAAAATAAACGCTTTTAAACACAAAAGGAGAATTTTAAAAGTGGGATATTGTCCAAAACTGATATCCCCTTAATTGTAATGAAAAATAACTTCCCCAAGCCTAATTTTTAAGGAGAACCTGCGAATATTTCCCCTCCTTAAAATTCCCACAAAAAAGGACCCGTTCACCCATTAGACCAGCTGACTAGATTCTACCAAGAAACCATCAAAATGGTTGAACCTGCACTGGGACTGCGCACTTCTGCAGGACACCCCGTCCATGTGGCTACCAAATGCGTGGCGCTGGCGTCGCATTCACGAATTCATGTCAAGCCCACCCTCTAACCGAGTTTCAATATGTCAGTCGTGGAAAATAATTTGCTCAAAGCGTTCGGATTGTGAATTACGTGCCGTGAAATAGCTGCGGTTCAAAGTTTTTATACACAAAAATTATGCATCAGCAACAAACAAAATTCATTCAAAATCTAAGATAAATTCAGTGCTTTTTAAGTGTATATCTAAGGAACCGAAAGAAGCAGTTAAGCAAGTCGTCGCGTATTTTATTCGAATATATAAACAGTTGAAAGTGAATGCAAATACGCACGTTTGCATCTTTTGAGCCATCAACAACAATAGGACACCTTATAGGTGGTAAATAGTGCATGATGACAACACTTAGGACGTGCCCATCAGCCGTAAGATGTGGCAGTTTGTAAATTGCTGTTAAGGTTGCAGCTAGTGAGAGAGATGTACCAGTGCAACGTGACATAATACCGGATGCGAAAAAAATTGCATTTAATTCCAAAGGATAATATTGAGTGCTGTGGCCGCAACAATAATCCGTTAAGGATTGCAGTGAATAAAGGCTATGACAATGTGTCTTGTGAATATGCTTAAACTCTAGCTGATCCTATATAAGGAGGCTGTCGTGAGTTTTTTTCTTTTTTCGTGTGAATTTGTGCATTTAGCGAAATTTAATTGAATTTAAATAAATTTATTCAAAAACCAGCCAAAATTGCCGGTTTGTTGTTGATAGTCATAGTTCAGCTTAAAGCTTTAAAAAAATAAAACGAAAGAAGTTAAAGAGGAGTGATTTTGCAGCCGGGGATTATGTCCTAAATAAGGAAAAACGTGCTCCAAAATGAGGACAACACAAACTCTGGTGGTGCTGTCGTTGCTGCCGCAATAACACGTTACATCAGAGCGCCAAACCCTAAATTACTGTGCGAGGACTTTAATTGTGTCACATCACACATAAGATTAAGGATCAGTGCGTGTGCGTGTGCATTGTATATAACAATATAGTGAATTTGTGTGCGGTTATGGCTACTTGTGAGCACTAATCACTGCTCCCGCATATTATTGTACCTTAACACGTTTATGGCTATCTGGCTATAACCGACAAATCACTGGCACGTTTCCAGTCTCCAGTTTCGGCTTCTTCAATTCGTAGGTGCGCTTTTCCGTTCGGCTGACATGTGCTTAAAGGACACTTTAAATGTCTAACTAACCGCATCGTTTAATTTGCGGCTCGGGTTGCATACTTACGGGCGTTTTTTTTCTGTTTGTTTGTGTTTGGCGACAATTACCATTATGAATATGACGACATATACGAACAGCGATTAACCATTTAATCCTATGCGATTTGCCCAGACGTTCTGCTACAACGGAAGCGCCACTGCAGTGATAAGACGTTATGTGTGTTTGCGCGAGTGTGTGAGTGCGTGTGTGTAGGCGAGTGAGTGTCGCTGTGTGTGTGTGTGTGTGTGCGACTCTTGTGCGGCTAAATTGATTGTTTGAGAAGTAAACGGTAATTGCAGAGACATTAACGAGCGTTTCTTCTAAGGACTGTTAAGTGTCAGTAGAAACGGTACACGTGGATGGTGAGGTGGATTTCCATTGAAATTATGATTGCGTTTACTTGTAAAGGGTTGTAATCGGTGCTGTCGTGTCACCTAAGGAGTACTTAATTTCAAGACGAAACTTACCATACATCAACTCCCACTATATTAGACAATAAACGACAAACTTTTCCTGTATACACGCACACAAACAACCGCCCACAATTAATTGTTCATCACACATAATGAGACATCGGATAATAAAGCGCTAAGTCAACAAGGTTCAGCCAACTGGCCCCCCATTTCACTCAGTCCTCCTCAACACCCAAACTTCCTACTACTTCCAGCCTGCCATATTATCAAGATATAAATATAATATATCAAAGAAACATGTGAAACGGAACGGATTACGCGGTTAGCTTGACACATATATATATATAGGAGGCGGCAAGGATAAACGAGAAGCTATCAACAGCAACAAAAACAGGAAGCTGAGAAGCTCCATTCTATCAATTTATTATTTATATATATAATCAAATTGACACAGAAAAAAAGGCGGTAAAGAAAGCACATTTAGCCGGAGGGAAGTATTAGAAAGTGCATCATTATTCATGGAATCTATAATGGTGATAGCGATCTTGTTAATAATTCCGTTTTTAACCCCAATTACATGGGGTGGCAATAACGAGGCGACAGCAGGTGGGGCTGGTGTTGGTGGCGGCGCCAACGGCATGGGTTTAAGTGGCACCAGTGCCGTCAATGGTGGCAGCGGCGTCGGTGGAGGTGGTGGCGGCGGTGGCGGCGGCGGCGGTGCCGGCACTCGCAATAACAATCACATGGATAATAATGGTGATGGCGATGCAACGCCGCTAACGTCACGCATCGTCTACACGAAATATGGCGCCGTCTCTGGTGTTATTGTGCATTTGGAGGGACGACACCTGGATCCGGTGGAGGCGTTCAAGGGAATACCATACGCATCTCCGCCAGTCGGCTCACTGCGTTTTATGCCACCGGTGACGGGCGCCCTGTGGTCTGGCATCAAAAAGGCGGACAAGTGAGTAGCGGTTTTTATATCTTATGTAGCATAATTGAAAAGGTCGGCTTAAACTTTTGGGGACGCCTCAATTTACATGGGCAATTTTTTCATTTACTGGCTTTGAGAAGCGCCTTCCAGCTTCCACATTCATCGCAAGGAATTTCATTGTTTCGTGGATTTTACTCAAGTATTCGATGAATACAAAATGAAATTATCGTTTGGGAAAATGTCAGTTTTATGACTGGAATTTGTCACTTTTTTTGTTATTATGAAATTAATCGTTTATTTGAAGATGGGTTTTCAGCCCAGACGTAGCCGATAAAACAAAAAAATCACAACTTAATATATTCTCACCTATGTTTACTGAAGAGATTTATTGTTGTATTGTACTCTAAAAGATTGTTTGAGTCACTCGCGAAATCGGCAACAAAAACCTTTCATTTTTCGCAAACAATAAACAATAGCTGTATGCCCATAATCAGGACGCACAGCGGTGCTGTGGTTCCTCGCTTAACTATCATTGAGCCATCGGTACTCTAGAGTGGTCCAATCACACCACAAAATCCGACAAAGCCCCCATCCTCCCACCTCACCCACCACCCACTTTCTATTCCCCCCCAATGACACTAAATTATTGTGCACACAAATCAATCCGTTTGCCGGTTTTGCGGATGCGACCGCAGGTGTGTGGCGCTGGCCACTGTTGTTCGCGAGTGGTCATCCGCCATGCAATTGCAATTGCAATTGCAATTGCGTGTATGATAACCACACCTCATTGTTCTGCTGGGTATTAAGCACTAAATTCTACACCAGGCGACGAAACACCCAAAATAGCCGGTTCGCATGAAAGCTCAACAAAAGGCGAACAGAAAAACAGGCGTCAAAGAAGCACAGGATACAAAACAAATTCATATGCTTAAAGGATGCAGCTGTCGCTTCAATTAACTGTGCAATTCAGTGAAAATGTACCTTGGCCGGCACGTGGCCAGTGTGATTAGCTGCAGCATAATTACAGCCATTAACGAATTATGCTGAAATGCGGCAAATTATTGCACAAATGTTTGACGGCATTATTGAATGTCCAGACTTTGGGTGCGCCAACACACATGAATATCTGGCCAATTTGCCGTCTGACTGAATTGCCAGATGTGACAAATGCTGCAGCAAATTTGTCCATTAGATTAATTGTAATTAAGTGGATGAGGCTGGATGATGGCGCACTGGATACGCGTATATTTTGTGTCGTGCGTCGTGTGTGCCAGAAATTGATATATGTATATATATTAGTATGTGCAAAAAAAAAAATAAACAAGAAAGTGTAATCTTGTTAGAATACTTGACGACCAAGACTATGGGAGTGGTGGTGGCGGCTGTTTGTTCACTTATTGCATGCCACTGCCACTCACATCGGCATGTGGTCTTTAAGCGAAATAAGCTTAATCCTGTACAAATAAGCTTTTGCGTCGACATATACAATTTGAGATGTGCTGTGGCGTTTCGCATAGATTTGCACGTTTAACAGCTTTCCAGCGGCGCTTCCGTTTTGGTAGCCGACTGTTGTTGGTGTGGCTGGCGCGCGCTTCACATCCTTTGCAGCCAAAACCATGAAGGAGACGGTACCAACGACGCGCAATCCATTCAAAAAGACAACGACAAACAGACGCCTGGCAAAGAACATTTTCTTCTATATTTTTATTTGTTTTCTTTCTGTGTGTGTGTGTGTGTGTCATTTTCTTTTTCTTCAAGTTTCGTCACCAACTACACCCTCGAAAGCTCTGTTTGGCTAAAGAGGCAGCCCAGCGAGTCGAGTGGTTGGGAAAATGTTGATGTGACACACAGCTCGCTCCACACTGGAACACATTCTTGCATGCTAAATAATCTAAAATCAATAATATCCCCAAATGAAATCGCCTATTTTTATTTATACAACTATATAAATGATATAGACGAAAACAAAGAAGGCGAAGGCACGAAGAAAGGAGCCGTGCGGTTCAAAGACGGCAAAGTGGTGAGTGCTTTATATTCGCAATGTAGAAAATTGTTTAGAATACTGAAGGAAACGGCACTCACATACTCACACGCGCACATGTTAGGGGGGGAAGGGGGTTGAGTGTATGTGTGTGTGTGTGTGTGTGTGAGTGTCGGCAGCAAACGGAATAAATGCCGATATGCGATCAGTGGAAAAGGAAATTACGAAGCCAAACTGTGACATACTAGCTTTTAATCCGACTTATGGTCTGCAAGATAGATTTAGTGTTGGTGGCCCCCCCCCAAAAAAAAAATTTCTTTGTATTGTTTTTCATGGGGACAAGGAGCATGATGGTGGGTTTCAGGAGGCGGTGGCGGCGGTTGCAACAAAAAAAAAGAAAGAAAGACAGATTCATGTCCATTCCATACATATACGGACATTTCGGTTGCCATTAAGGAGACTCACTGGGTGCTCACAGTGAACAAGATGATTTAAATTAAGATGAATGGCATCCTTCTGGAGGGTTTTCGTCTTCGTTTTTTGCGTGTATGTTATACCCTGGTTCTTAATGTTAAACTGTTTGCCATAAAACTGCTTAGAATATGTTAAGGGTAGGAGGGTGAAGGCAGCGAAAATTAATTGCGACTTTTTGATCTATTGTAGACCATGCTTGGTAAGTTATTAAATTGATGGCGAACTGATGTCTTCAACATTTAGACGTATGACTGAAGTACCGCAACTAATTTGACTTTTAAAACAATACCGAGGAGCTTGTTTGTTATACGGTGAATTCTGTAAGGACCATTTGAATTGGCCTCTCAAATACTTTTGAATACTGAAAACTTTCTTTTATTCACTTTACGAGCTCAAGTAATACGAGAGTCACTTCGTGCCCTATCCCTATATTGTAAATTAGTTAAAGTGCAGAGATGCACTTGCTCTTATTTCGGCCCTAAATCAAAAGTTTTCTTTCCAGGACGAAATTTATTAAAACAAAAAGAACAACAAAAATTTGTAAGCGTATTTCAGTCTTAATCTCTTTAGCCAGTTTCAAACATTTTTTTTTATAAATATTATACTAAACGCTTCTATAATCTGTCGTTATCCCTTTTTATGAAATTCCCCGCCTAACTACAGAAACGTCTAACTAAAATGAGCCATTATAAATATTATATAGAAAGCAACGCACTCTAAAGTCCCTGTCTACTGGCCCATACCTACACAAAAGCGCACACAAAAAAGGATATCAGCTTGTTAATCTGAACCAGATGTTTATTTTATCTAGGAAAATGCTCACTTATTTCTCGCATCCCTTCGTCTCATATCACATCGGCTGGATTAAATATTTAAGGATGCAGCAAAAAAGCCAGCACACCATCTTGATAACACTTAACCCGATCTTTTTTGCTTCTTGTACACCCACCCCACCAAAAAACCCACCCACCCACCCTCCCCCCACTCGCCCCACAGGTCTCTTTCACTCTCTCAATGACGCTATCGCCCAGCTCTCCTTCCATTTACAATTTTTTTTGTTGTTGTGTTCATTTTGTGTCCGTTTTTTTATGTCGTAGCTCCTGTTTTGTTTTGATTGTTGACAACATAAATAATAAGCCATGAAGCCAATGGCTTGTAGTGCAGTCCTACTTCCTGTGTCTCTAGCCACCCTATTTATATTTCGTGTTTCTGTTTATGGGATGTGAAATGTGCTAACAAAAAAAAAAAAACAAAACAAAACAGAAAACCAAAAACACAACAACACAAACATCGTCATATCCGTATGGTGTTCAGATGAATGCTGCGACGTGTCAATTCCCAATTACAGCTACGTGTATGGCGGTGTAATGTATGCACTTTGTGCCTTGGAAAAAGGACGTGCTCTAGCTGTGTGCCAGTCGTTGCCATAAATTTATGGCGCATAGTTAACCGTTCGCCGGCTGAACCGCTTAGTTGGGCGCTGCAAACACTCGCCTGATGAACACCCATCACAGGATATACATAAAGACATTGAAATACGTAAGACACGCTTCAGAATATGCTCCTATAGCCGTTACAGACGCGGGTATTTATATGCTCATATGAGATAAAAAAAAAACAAAAAACAAAAAACAAAACACGTCATGAGCATGACATGTATGCTGGATTTCGATTTTTATTTAGTCAGAAGCTCTCAGTCAACGCTTTACACATTTGTATTGTTGTTGTACTTATTGTTGTGGAGGGATGGTAGGATGGTGGTGGTAGATGTTATGCAAAGGGTAAAAAGTGACAAGCGTCAAGGCTCTCAAAGGGATCTGCTCAAACTATATGAACCGTGTGGATGTGTGCAGGTAGTTTATATAATATGTTGTTGAACCCCACAAATTACAATATAAATTCCAATTTGGTAGGTTGTGGTTTACTTTGCGCTTCCGTTTTTTTTTTTTTGAGCTCTTCATTTTTTTTCTGCACTTTCCTCGTTTTTTTTTGTTGTTGTCATTTTTTTTTTCAAAACCTTTTCAAAATTGTGTGGTTTGCCTATTCAAATAGATTATACCGTATTTATTACGTCAGTCAACGCTGACAGAAATGTTGTTCTATTTAATTCAGTTTCTGGCATGTGTACAAGGACGACAGCGGGGTTGACGTACTTCGGGGGGGTTGGTAGTTTCAATTCGGCAGGAGCTTTGCGCTCGTCTGCACAAATTCGTGCATAGTTGAAGAGTTCGTTTAAAGTTGTGCTTTAACTACTTTTTGCATTCCACAAATAATACGCTTTCATTTATGCTCCATCTATCACAAACCAACAACTATAGTAATTAAAAGTTGCAATATTAATACATTCTAAATAAATGTGTATAAATGTGAAATTACGAAAATATTTTGCCATAAGCAGATACCAACTTAATTTGTGCAGTTCATTTCAAATTACTGCAAATTAAATTTAGCACAAAAAGCAGCAGCATTTCTGCTGAATGTGAGGCACAAAGCATGTTATCATGCAACTGAATACGCTTCACTGTGCTATAGTCTCATAATACATGTATTTCGTGTTCATATCAACATAATTGCTGTTCAAATGAAACTGCCAATGAATTGAAATAACATTTATATTAGGCATAAATCAGTTGGTTCATTGGGAAAGATCAACAATAGTTTAATTCTATTGAAAGCTAAACAAAAAAAAATTATGCTTTCGGAGGCTCGAATCATGTTTGTTAGTTCCTAATAATTATGTCAATATGAACTTTTTGAATTAGGAAGTTTAAATTTCATGGTTTAAACTTTGAACAAAAATGTAGGAAAATCAATAAGGAATCAACTACCCCATCACAAAAATGTCCTGAACACAAATTGAGGAGGCAACGTTGTAAACTACCCCAAGTCGTTATATAAAATGAAACCCATCAAATTGATAATGTAACGTTTTACAGCCATGCACACGATCGTAAATCAGTGAGTCCTGCCATCAGCCCCCCAACCACCCACTCCTCTCGCAACCTAACGAAATTAATCACAACTAAATTGTTCTATTGAGCATAGTTTTTTTGGCCACGATGTCTGCATTTTCAACATAGCCCAACAAGCCATCCAACCTCAAAATTTATGATTAATTTGCATGTAATTTAATTGATTCGGTTGACATTTCATCGGTGTGATAGCAATTGAATTGATTATGAGGCCATCTGACGTCGCCTGGTAATTTCGCCACTGAAGTGCTCGCAAATTCCTATAATTAAACGCAAAATGCCACAATAAATTCCAGTGTTTAATTCGTTATACAACGTGGCTTTCTTCAAATAAACTTCAATTTCCTTAATAGTCCTTGCCGCTTCAAAACGCAACCATTAGGGTGTATAAACATCGTCTGCCCGTGCGTGTACTTAGGCGTATGGTGTGGCGTCTTCTGGCATCTCACTACATATAGAAGACGCGGGCGACATGGATAATGGAGAATCATGCAGTAAAGTGACTCGCAACTGGGATTAGATTAGATTACAACTTAACTAATTAAGTTTTTCATACAATTTCAAAGTGATACAAAACGATTGAGCGCGCGGTGTCTTCCACACCACCAGCTGGCAAATCGACGCTCGAATCCTCGTGCTGGCAAGGAGCGACGCGGCACTGTGTCTCTTTAATTTTTTTTTTTTTTTGCTAGTCGATTGGGGATGGGGGTGGTGGTGGGTGGGGGAGTGGCGGCTCTGGGGTGTGGGTGTTTATGTCGTTACATTTATGCGAATATATGGCTGCCTATAGATCGAAAGGGGTACACAGAGTTCAGTTGGCACCGTACATTTAGTTAATATTATATAATGTCGAAAAGCGATGACCTACATATTAGTTTGGCCACAGGCGCAGATATCCTTGAATGTGCGAAAAACTTCGGCGAAATGCCTGCGAGTAATGCGCGTGGCGGACGTGAATCGGCGCGACTGTATTCATTTGATTTGTGTAAGGAGTTCTTCGTGTACGCCATGCAAAAAGACGTGTTTCTCATAATTTACGGCTTAAAGATATCGAGTTCAAGTTTTTTTTCCCCGGAATAGTTTTTTTTTTGTTGCTTTGTTTGTCGTGTAAAATACGTGATTCTCTAGAATATCTGATCTAACAAATGTACAATTTCATCACATTAAAATGTGGTCGTTTTTGTTGTTGGAAATCCTTCGATTCAAATGGGTACTTTGCTGCAAAAAGCATCTTAACTAGTTGAAAAGGAACAAAGCAAAGAAAATCAAACAGAGTCATCATATTTTAGAAAAATACACGAACGCTCTTTTGTGAAAAAGGACAAGTTATGCTATTAATTTGCATGCAAAACTTTCTTCTCCTTCATTGCATAAATTATTTTCATCCTACAGTAATATTTTCTATGGAAATTATCGACCAGAAAAATAGGATCGTAATTACGAGTGGCTGCAAAATATTGATTGAAAATGCACTGAACTTTATAAATTTTCCGCCCCAACACTCGTGGCTACCATAATTTGAATGCAGCGATAATAACTGAAAAAACACCTACAGGGACGAATGAAACTTTTCATAAATTAACACAAACGGTCTCTAATCAAACGCAATTAATATGACGGGCGACATGTTCGATAAAGCGCACAAAAAGTCGAAAACTCAAAACTTTAATGTAGGGACAAAAACGTTTTTTCTTGTTTTAATTCCCTTCTGTCTGCTGCATATTAGGTAAAGAATGTGTTTTTTCTTTTTAGTTAGCGAAAATAAACCTTGCAGGAAAATAACTTATTGCACTTGCTTGGACTTTCATGCGTTGCCTACAACATACGTAGTTACATTTTGTTTTTCTATGTATGATTATATACTTCACAACTGTAAAAGAGTTGAAATAGTTAAGCCACCTTAACGTGTTGGAAATTCGCTCAAAGAAAGATGACGCTTTAAACAGCTTTAATAATTCCGCTCCAGATTTCCTAAACAATGTTGGTTATTTCTTTGACAAAACGTAAAACCCATCTAACTCGAACGAGAAAAAGAACGAAGAAGCAAAATACAGGGAGGATTGGAGGGGGGGGAGTTAAGAATACCAGTACCATTACCACCCAAGAAACCTACTAAAGAGTCTTCGTGCCACATAATGTAAGGAAAAGAATTGCAGACGACAAAAGGTACGCAAAGCAGGCCCCAATACACTTACAAAAGCGCCATACAAAACAGCTCCCGCAGGCATACACATTCCTGCTACACTCCTTTTCAGTAAGCTGAAGGCCGACCCTCCCACCACCCCATCCACACGTCCCTCGCTTACCAAAGCCGCCATCACCTTATCGTCAGATAACCGTATTAAAGTTGAATACAGTTCCATTACAGTACATTTACTCTGTACTGCTATTGATTCAAACATTCGATTACCTCTGCAGTTATTCTTTTGTATAATGCTGGCAATTACGCGTCCATATGAATGGAATGGTATGAATTCACTACACGTCCACATGGTGGAAATTTATGGCGTCTATTCCTATCACACACCCAAAACGTACACACCATGCGGACTGGCTGGGGGAGGGGGCCGCCTCAGCCGCATGCCACCCCAGCAGCCAGATGATGCATACGTGGCACAGAGAACGTTCGCACCGGCACACCACACAGGCCCAGACACCGGGACGACTGTCGCAGCGGCACATGCACAATATTGCACTGGTGTAACTGCAATCTGCATATTGCAACACCAGTAGAGTCAAAGGATGGTCGCTTCATTTAACCGCTGACACAAATTAGAATGCACCACACAATGTTCATATGTGAATTTAAAATAGCATCGCATTTTTACATGCAGTTTTACAGCACTGCTATTTTGGTTGTGGCCGCCAGCTGGGTAGCTGCAGAGGACGCCCGTCCGCATTTGGCCGGCACTGACAGTAGTGGCCGTTGCTAAATGCGTGCCATTCGGAACTGTCACAGAATTAATCAAATTTTACGTTGACTAAATTCTAACTGAATGGCAAATTGTACGCGAATTCTGTGCGGTGGGTGGCACAAATGAGACCAAAATGAATCAACTGAATTATGGCGCTTCCAAAAGCTGGCATCTCGTTAAATTTGGTGGATAGTGGGATATGGATTCCAATTAGATAAACCATTTACCATCGGCATAGATTTTCAATTTATCTCAATTGTTATGGTCATGTGTACTATAATAATATAAAGTGGCTAAAAGATGTAAAAGGCAATTGCTTAACATTACCAAATCTATCTAATTTAAGAGTGGACGAAGTAATTAAAAATTTAAAAAGGATACTTTTTCACCAAATTATTAATTAAATGTGCCAACCGTCACTGAATCCATTCACAAATATTGTATTTAAAAAGCGCGTGAAAACACGACAGCCAACCACCCATCCGCGCCGGTAAGTTGCCAAGCCGCTGACTGATCCCAAAGGACCATTTCGATCCTTCTTCATTTACACTGCGTCCTAAGTCCGCATACAATTAAAAATATGCAATATTGAGAGCAGCCGACAAGAGTCTGGCTGCTTGAAAAAGTGTTGACAACAATTATCTCGTGAGAAAATGTACATAATTTAGCATGATAATAATTTCAAGTATACACGCACACATTTATGCTCCAGAATACATAAAACATGATAAATTGTGTGTACAGAATATAATAATATATAAAGTTCGTGACGGAATATTTGCTTGACTTGTGACACCCCCTTCTTACTGATTGTTATCCATAAATTATAGTCTGTCTCTTTCTTAGCTGACTCCCTCTATCCAGGAGTGTGGGCCTCCACCACGCCATACCCATCGTCTCCAGCGTAGCCGTACTGAAGGAGTGGAAAGGATGCGAAAACAATTTTGAAAGACAAAACCGCACTGTGTCACTATGAATTATTGAGTTGTATATAGACACAGCACTTTGACCAGTGTGACTGAAATCTTTCTATTACCCTACAACTCATTCAACCCCCTACCAGTCATGGTTCACACGGCTTTAGGGTAGCGCCAAATGAAATTTCGCGTGGTAAAACAAAAATTCCATGGGTCGAAGAGGTTGGCAAATGTTGAATGCTCAATCCGTTTTTCAAGTTTACTCTCTAACTCGCTAATCACAAATGCATTCCTGTCAGCCAAATGTGTCCTTTCTACACCACAGGACATGTGGAGGCATGCTTTTAACATAATAACATAAGCAAAATATGTCTTCTTGATGTGATAATCAAACAAAACACATCATACAACGACGTGGGCACACGCAACCGAATAGATAAGCATTAGGGGTTTTGGGTGGCACGAGGATATATGGAAAAAAAAAAAAACAAAACAAAAGAAAACAAGAAGCAGACAAAACGCGACAAACCAGTGAACGATACACGTTGTCGTGTCTCGCTAACCGCGCCATTTCCACCAAGACAGCCGCCAGTGCCGCCCGGGTGCGCTGACATGGCGCTCATTGTATTTGTGTATGACGGCGAAAAAGAAAAGTCGTTTATTACAATGTAAGCCTGCAAATGTTTGAGAGATATACAACGTCAAAAGTTTCATTTATCATTAATAATTCATTATGCTTTAAGATGAATTAATGATTGTTCTTTAAATTATTCCACACAAACGTGAAGTGCACAGGGCGCGCCAGGTGAATGGCGTGCGGTGGCGGGCCGTGAGGTGTGCTCGTTAAACACGCCAGTCTTAAGAGTGTGGGTGGGCTGGCTTGAGGGTGATTTAAATGCCACCCCCACTGAGGTAAAGGTGCAATTTTTGCATTGCCTCGTCTCAAAAACGCTACCGTCGGCGTGGTGACGTTCACACATACGATTATTCAGCATAAAAAAAGCACTCCCGATGAATATGTTAGAAAACAAGACGAGGGCAAACACAAAAAATACAAAAAAACAAAAAAAAGAACTTCAACAATATAGCTTCAGTGTTTGTTTTTGTACATTAGACGCGCAAAGTGTGCAGAATTGCCACCCCTAGCCCAACTTCCCAGCACTGGCGCCTCGTTCCGCTTCAAATTAGGTGGCGCACACAAGGCCCTCCCCACCACCCATATTCTGCAGCCAGCACACATCCATATACTAACATATATGTATACATGCGGCGTACGGGATGTTTAATGTTTGCTTTTGCAAAACGCAATTGTGTCGAAATTGTTCTACCGAATCGATTCTGTCAGCGCGGTAACGAGAGCAACCCTTATATTATTATGGATGTACGAACATGTGTACATTCGCACACACTCACACACTCAGCACAGCGTGTGTACGACATCAGTGCGGCAAAAGCTCATTGATAGATCGACACTTTGTTCGCAAAAATTTGTCAGCATTTCCATTCTTCTACTACATACGTATGCCGACTCCTTTAACATCCCCTACGACCATCACAACCACCCTCCAATCACTATGAGTGTGTTTGTGTGTGTGTGTGTCTCCTTCACTCATTCACCACCACCCCCCTATTCATCCCCCACCCTATAAGTACATAGTTATATGTGTAGCAAAGATATTGCTTGCTTATTATAGAAAAGAATCATCGGGAAGATGTGAATGGGTGGGTGGGATGGGGTGTGGGATGGGGTGTGGGATGGGGTGTGGGTGGGTGTATATAGGGGTGTACTGGCTGGTTGCTGGTTGCTGGTTGCTACTGTCGAGTGTGTTCTCAATGGCGTAAGTTTCTCAGTAATGTTGTTTGATTTGTTTTGGAATATAAATGGTATTCTCGTGTTTTATCACAATGATGGAATCATTTGACGGATGGAATTGCTTTAATGCGTCGAAAATAAAATGTGACATATTCAGATTCTAAATTTGAGATATTATGCATCAAGTTCGCGTACATTGTGTATGAGTGCGCGTGTTTTTCTTCTTCCCTTTTTTTTTTTTATGTCTTCGACGAGCAATGTATTTGGGTCGTTATCTCTTCTCGCCGAAAACAGATGAAGCTTGATTTGTTTATGTTTCAATGTTTCGCATACTGGCTTGGTGTCGAATGAAAAATGACTATTTAATTTAATTATGTTTTAAAAAAAAGATTTTAACGATCGATCATTTTATGTTTGTCGAAAGATGAAAATAGAACCTCGTGATTGACGTGTGCATCGTTATACCAATAGTCACTGTAATTGGATTAGTTTGTGGTTAATAAAGATCATCAGACTGGAGTAATTTGCGGATTTTGTTATAAATAAATGTCCTTGAAATAGTTTCAAAAAAAAAAAAAAAAAAAAATCGATACGTAAAAATAAATCATAGATTCAGTGAAACATTCCTTGAGCAGATCCTGCGAAATTCAGCAAACCAAATCGTTGTAGTTGTTCGTAAGTGGAGTACACAAATATGAAGTGGAACCTTTGTGCATTTACTCCCGAAATTGACGATTCTCGAGGACAACAAGGACAAACACACGAATATCGATTCGACAAAGTGTAAATAAACAGCGGTACCGTCTCCCAGCACCGATGTGATACCGATAGCAAATCAAGAACATAATTGTGTCAATATTATGCTCTCGAGCATACTAATAGCGTTAAGCTTTTGTGTGGCATCTTGATTGACTTCATCAGCGCCGCCACAATTTAAATGATTAATTAAATTGGCGTTATTGTTTTTCGTTTTTTTTTTCATCCCGCTGCCGTTAAATTACCATATTCTATTTATCATTGAAAATACGTCTACAACTAATCATTTAATGATTTACCTTATTGCAACCTCATCCCATAAAATGTGTCGAAACGATGATCCGCCTAACAGATTATATCAGTTTGTGTCTACTTGATTGCCTCGTCTCTGGCCAAAAACCACACCACCATCCCAACAGCAAACCCACCAGCACCCTCCTCTGATCCTTATCAATCGATTGTTTTATTATAGAATCGAGAAAGCTCCTGGCCATCACCTTACATGGCCGAAGTGTGATAAATGAGCCGATTGATTGATGAGCGCTGTCATTGATTGCGCCTCATCTATTCCAACCACCCCCCAGCAACCCCCGACCTCCACATTCGCAAAATATTTATTCAACGACCACCTCGCTGTTATAAGCTTGCTATCAGTCAGATGCTCATTTACACCAACCCCTGCGATGGTGGTGGCCACCAAACCGCATACCACCCAAACGATGCGCATCCCACCCACCCAGCCGGCAATCAATTAAACGGTCGAAGAATGCCGCATTGATGTTAAGCGCGACTTTAAAATAACTACTACGTCATCGGGGGTGGTAAGGGGGGTGGTACGGCGACTTAAGTTTTCTAACTACTGGCAGGGAGCACGCAATTACCTCACTGCTAGCCTGCACATTTGTACATTTATTTGATTGGCAAACATTACAGCATATAAATGCAATCCAAGGGATGCAATATGCAGCAATCATCGTCGGGGGTGTTCCCGCCATTTCTAATTAGTAAAAGGTTTTGTATACAAGTAGCTGGCAGAAAATAACGCAGCAACATAAATGTGACCTACATTTTTAGCGGCTTGATTTGCAATTTGCATTGAATACTATATGTATATGTTGCACGGATCATAAAACGCTGTTGAGTTAGAGCTCCAGCAGCCGAGTAGCTGTTAGTTGAAGTGCCTTGTACTCCAGCAGTCAAGAGATAGCTGTGGTTTTTCCATGTGATTTTCGCCGGCTGCCATCGCCTTCCACTCATTTTCCATTTTCACAATTTCACTGTTTGTATTAAATTTAATTTGTGGAATATTGTCGCTGTGGGAGGACTAACAATCATACAGGATCCACCACCACCATCATCGGCAGAGCGTCGATCGTATTTGTGCAGTGCCGGCGGGTGCAGTGAACGGAAATGATAGAGTGAGACGAATTTTGCTTGTTAACATATCTCCGTTTACCGGATGTGTGTACGTGTGTGTGTGTGTCGTGCGATTTATAAGATTAAATCCTGTTTGCTGTAATTTTGCACCCCTGAGAGATGCTTTCATGTTTTCGACAGTTTCGAAATTTAACTCCAACGGTCCGAACATAATTGGGCATAATTTAATTACTCTCCTTTCACCAATTCGAACAGATTGTAAGAAATTCATATAATTCCCAGAAACATGCTGGCTTCTAATTAAGCACACTAGTCTCACTGGATGGTAGATGGTCAAACAGTACATGCCGGATTCTCTATCCATTCTTGTGGATGCCATTTGGGCCACCTCCTCATCGAATTTCGCTTACGCTGTTAAAGGTTTTTTATCTCGGCCATTTAAAATTAGCCATAACGACGAGAACATAGTTTGGTCGGCGTTTCATTTGATACGCTGATGTGGAAAACTCCGACTCGGCCATAAATTATCGGGAAATGTGAGCAAAATGATAAATAGGGAAGAAGACGAAATTTTCATATGTTTTTGGCGCACTACCGCAGTGCAGCAAAATCATTTGGCGGAAAGTTGGGTAGTAGCTGTGAAACAGCCAATTTTGCTATTTTTGTTAATCTGCCACAGAGATTTCAATACGTCTACTTAAGATACAAATACGTTTTGAAGGACAGTTGTCAGTTACTTTTCTAACAAAAAAAAAAAACAAACAATCCTATAAGAACGGGGAAAAGATGAAATGATTTAACTGTCGCAAATTCAGCTGAGACCGCTCCAATCCGACGCATATCTGGATCGTATCAGGATTAATTCGTCACAATGCTTTTGGTATATTTATCCCACCCTCAGACGGTAATAACCATAAACAAAAACCGTGTAAATATTCATCCGTAAATGGGAATCAGCATGACCCGGAATGTCGCTTCAATTGCGCAGATGTCCTTAGGAATAGACCGCTCAAGTGACAATTTAATCTGAAAATAATTTCCTCAACCAATTAAATTCAAATCAATTTCAGTGACGACTGCAACCCTTTAACTGAAACGACCCAAAACCAAGCGCAAAAAACGCTGAGCGACAATGTTTAAAATCTCTGTCATTGCCATGGATAAAAAAAAAATAAAAAAAAAGAAAGAAAGAAAATCCCCCAACCAAGTATTAACTCACAGACCGGAGATTAAAAGCAAAATTGAGTTATTTGAAAAGTGTGTGAACTGATAAATGCAATTGCACAAAAGCGTCAGCCAGCGGCATCAGAATACGACACGAGCACAAAAAAAAATAAAAAAAAATAAAAAATAGCTGTCCTGTAGTGAATATGTTGTATGGAACTCTTCTTGCATTATGTAAGTTTTTGGACAACTGGCGCCAAAGCTCATACATAAATACAATCGTACAACTGACGAGTATACAGCATAGAAAAATGTGTGCGATGCCGGATATTGATGTTGCTTCCGGACTGCAATAGCACAAGGGAGGAAATCTGGCACACAAAAAAGGTTCATCAAATCCTTATTTTTCAAAAAAAATAAAAAAGGAAGAAAAAAACACAAAAACAAAAATGCCGAAATTGCACAAAAACACGTGTCACACGTGGCGTCGCTTCATCAGTATCGCTCCACAAGAGCAATTTATCTAAAAATTATCGCAGCTATTGAAAAATTCAGTTGGCATTAAATTCTATTGTATAATGCATTGATATGTGCCAATAAAAGTTGAACGGATATCCACCCACACAGCTGCTCATCCTGTTTGAGCCCTGATAATCATTGTGACAACCAAGAAAACAAAAGTTTCCCACCATCCGCTAAAGCTTGACAAATTCATTTGCCTAATTACAACGATGTTACGTCACGTAAATGTATATCAATGTTAAAAACAATTTTGCTTTTATTTGTCAACAATTCAATCATCCCCTAACTTACCACCCCGAACTTCTAAGTCCCTTATTAATGACAGATTGCGCGGCGGCTCATAGAATACCTTTTACCGTGGGCTTAACAATTTTGTGCCTGAGTGAGACATTGTCCGCAGGATATTCCCATCGACTGTAGGCAGAACGATATTGGTGCTGCTTTTTTCCTTTTTTTGTTTTGTCCTTTTTTTTTGACATATTTGATTATGGGAAAAACTTTCGTGCGCAATTTTTATAGTATTGGCAAACTGTTTAATCTTTAAAAAGGTTCTATATGGGTCGCTGGATAGACTAATGAAGTCAATTTCATTTAAATTTAATTGAACCGACAATTGGATCGTTGTCATGCGAGTAATTATAATCTGTTTTGTTGCGAGGACCATATTTTGTATTAAAGTTGAAATTTACATTTCAATTAGGCGAGCTTTGGCGTTTTTAGATGTGCTTCAAAAAGTTTGTTTATGTTATCGTTACTGGAATCCAGCTGAATAATTGCGAAATAGAAGGACCGAAAATAGGGGAACAAATTGGCCATTTTGTTCCCTTAATAAATTATGTGCGGAAAAACAACTTTTCCCGAAAGACAAGCTGTACTGCATTTTAATTAGCTTTTTTTTCCTGTACAGCAATATTCACCTTTTCTTAAGATTTGTTTGTATATTATCTTGATATGATGCTTGATACCTACCAGGCGAGTCTGTTTTACATTTTTTCTCGTATCAACATTTCATTTTGTTGAATTTTCAATAGAACCCCCCACCCACTTTGCGCCTTACTACGGCCAAAATCATCACAAACAATCAGATAAAATATGTAGATGTTTTTATTAATAATCAATTAAGCCCAGCAGCGTAGAACAATAAAAAGAAATTGCCCCGAAACACAAACCGTACTTAAAAGTTTAAAGTAAGCTCATCAATTAATATATATTAAAAGACATTCCTCATGACTGCGCCTGCGATTTATTCAAAAATCTACACAATTTCTAACGCAATTCTTAACACAAACCACCCCCCACCTCACACTTTCCCTTACATTGCCAATAGATAAGTAAATAAAAATTAGCATTTTCCGGTCACAAGGTATATCGTTATAGCACGAAGAATTATTAAAATACATTACAACTTTTTCATCGTGTCTCTTTACCTTTTCCATTTTTTGTTTTTTTTTTTCTTTTTTTGAAATAATAAAATTTAGAGTAAACTGCCGGCGGCTCAAAGTCGACAGGAGTGTCCATAGGACTAAGCGAGACACTTTTATTTCAGCGGATCATCCGCAGCCATGACTCGTGTATTCCTCAATCGTATTTTGACGGTCGATTGCCATTTCATGAATAATCCCCGCCACACTAGATCCACCAACCACTCACCACCCCCCGCGCCTCCCTCCCTCCCAAACAAAGTCCTTCGAATATAATTCTGTGTATATGTGGATACTGCAAAAGGTAAATGAATGCACACACACACACACACATACACAGCGCAAATAGCAGTTGGTGCGAGGGTGCTGACGGAACAAAGTTGTACGTCTTGGAGAAAGTAAAAGTTCGCGTCACTGATTTTTGATGAAGTTATACGAATTTCCATTTTGGTATAATCGCGAAGGACAAAATACAGCGCGACATTGTATTATGTATTTTCCAACTAAATACAGCGTTACCAACCAAAGCTTTATGCCAACCAGACCCATCATTCTGGTGTTCACTTACCACCCGCCCACCCTCTGTGGCCGCTTTCCCATACCATCTCCCCCCCACCCCATACTTCGTTCTTTTCCCTTAAATATTGGATACGTGGATTAGGATTTTCTTATTCGCCATATTTATGGTGCTCTTTACGCCCAAGACGGGTGGCATCATCCCCCTCGCCCCACATCACCCACAGCGTCGCCTGTCGTCACAGTAATGATATTGCGTTTGTGTTAAGATGTCAGCGTATTCATGCGTGTGTGTTTGTGTGTTCTGTTATCAGGAGGAGTAAAAAAAAAAAAAATATAAAAAAAAGTTGCCCCCGCTGACTATAAAGCGCGCTTAAGGGGCTTAAGCTCACGCCGCCATCGCTCAAGCTATTTGGGATTTCGAGGCTTCTGAAATTTACTTGCAAAACAAAATAGGCCGTGCACACCAACACACACACACATGCACACACACACACACGGTAGCTATCATAGGAGAGAGAGTTGCCGTGTGTTAACCGTGTGCACGCCGTTATGTTACATACACGAAAGTTGTGCGGGTGGTAAAAGCGGCCCAGCTGGGCCGGGAGTGTGAGCGCCGAGTGGAAAATTGCGAAGTGGCGCGCAAACATCCACACATGTTGGCTTTCTTTATAACCGTGGTATAATGGTATGAGCATACAATACATGTGTACACATGCTAAAAGAGAACAACCGTAATATTCATAAATATCATCCCCAAGAACATATTGTTATGACTGCTTTTCCTGTACTCTATGCTGCTGCTGTTTTTTTTCTGTTTTTTGTGTTTTTCGTTTCTGTGTTATAATTTTTTGCAGTTCTTGTTTATTTGTTTTTTGTTTCTGATTTGATTTTTTGTTTTTCGTGTTTTCTGTTTTGTTTTTTTTTTGGCTTGTTTTTGGTTATTGTGCTGCGTTCTCATTTATTCAGTCGCCTCTTCCATTTGTCTATGCACGTCGAGCCGGTATTTTTGTGCCACCATCCAACCGTTGGTGGCAAGCCGAAATAATGTATATTTCATAAAATTTTCAGTTTTTTGCACACAGCACGCGAGCCAAACGCATAAACATATTTTCAATTTACTCAACAACAAAAACTGCATGCATGTGCATTAAAATCGTGACTACTATGATGCCGAGTTCGCCGAAACGCGCTTGCATTTCTGTGTACAAGTATAGCCGGCGGCATCGAAGCGTCCGACCCAAATGCAAACACACAACAGCGGCCAACAAGAAAAAGCATGCGAAAAATAATGAAATCAAATGATTTGCCATGCACATTGCACATGCAACTTCAATGTACTGCCGCCGTTTACATTACCCGTGTCCTCCATCCTCCCCCTCCCCCACACATTTGTCTACCCTCAATCCATAATGTGAAACCACCCAGTGGCGTGTCAAATCGCCTCATACCTTACCGCCCACCCACCGCACACATTGGGGTCTCACTGTTCGTGCGTTCGTTTCTGCACATATGGACGCTTTTAATGGCATATATAGACAAGCGGGACAATATCAAAATAAATTCTCCAGAGGAATACGATGGGATAACTGGATTTAGTGGCCGCAATTCCTGAAAATGCTGGTGCAGCCGAATGCAATTTATCTCAACTTAATATTTAGATTAAAACTATTTATGTGCTTTTGGTGAGCGGGTTAGCTTTAGTGCAGTTTGATTAGTCTCCCATTATTATCCATTACGATCCTGTGAATACAGAATTCACCGAACAAGGATTCACATTAGAAAATCTGCCCGACGGCCATATGGAAATTGTGGCGGCTACTTGCCATACATTTGGCTAATATTCCTGCCAATTAGCGCATGTATTTGCTCATTCGCGAGCATATTTTCATTTTGGCGCTTTCAATTGTATATTCGCACAATCCTTTGGTTGTTTAAAGGATAAGTGAGTTTGAGGATAAGATTCAATGTGCCCAAGTTAATGGAAAACTACAGTTTTTTGCAGAATATTAAACTTTGAACGTCTGCAAACGGGAAATGACTGGTGACTAATGAGTTTTCAATCTGCTTATCAGTTTTTACTTAGCATAAGTACTTAATTAAAATCGAATTCTTTTCTTAACGAAATTTATAAATCCTGTTTAAAAGAAACATGTTTTTAGTTTAAGTAGGTTTTTGTTGGCTTAAGCATTCTTAACTTTAGGATTCAACCGAAATAGAGTTGGTAACGACAAGCTAAGAAATCTGATTATGTAAAGAAATGTTAAAGATCTAACGGCTTTACTATTTTGTTTTCTTGCCACCATGTTTTCTAATGTTCGTAGAGCAGACCAGCTGTACATTTATTTGCTGATAGTACCATGCAATCGCTTCGCGACATCGATGTTCATCCGTTCGTCCTTAATTAGCATATTGCAATAACAAGGAGCAAAAAAAAAAAGTAATTACACGATGAGAAGGAGCGACGTCGTCGTCGACGATGACGACGACGACGACGACAACGACGTCGACTCGATAGCCTGTCAGCAGAAAATAGATGTGATAGATTTTTTTGCTGCTACCCCACCAGCAGGATGGGCGATGACTCCTTTTTCCAACATTGACGTGATGTGGTGCGGTAATTTGTACGCCGCATGCCAAAAAAAACGGCTGGATGTAAGGATGCATGTAGATGTGCACATGTATGCACACTGCACAGCCAACCCGTTCCCGAAGACCATGCAAGCAAATATGCATACTTGGTGCTCAACTATGTGTAAAATGTAATTCACATTTCATTTATGTACATATAATGTGTATCTTCACATATGCAAGTTTTGGGCAACACTATTTCAACATTAAATGCTTGCAAGTTGCAAGTTGCATGCTGCTAGCTGCGAGCTTCACGAAGCTGAAATGCGCTTCTACAACGTTGATGGGTGTAATTGTGTTGATTTTTTTTATGTTTAGTTTTCATCTTATTTTTATTTTATTTTTTTTTTTTTTTGCCAACAATTCTCAACGCAGCCAATGGGGAGTGGCAACTGGCAGCTATGGCATTCGGTGTTTATACCAAATAATGACGCTGATGGTGTGGGTGGCTGTTACTTACTGGAAGTATATGCCTCGAATATTAGGTGAAAGGCAATTAAGCGCATTTCAGCGTCAGTTGAAAATAATGCGATTTCGTTACTACATGATACAAGTGCATTGTGCTGCCAAGTGAAATGCATATATTAATACAATTTATGGTTGCTGAGCGTCAGACGAGCGCACAAGCGAATTCAAATATTCTGCAATGCCGAGACAAAGGTGCAGCTAGACGTAAATGTTTTAAATGTTATTCCATGAAGAAAATTTTGAGTATGCAAACAATGGGTGGAAGTTTAAATACATCAACTCTGCTCTAACCAAGTAAAAGATCCCTTTTGTTTGCAGCATTATGATGATTAACATTTAAAATGAACTTCCAATGAGATAGTGCAGTGCAAGAGCATTTTCATTTGATATTCATGCCGACGAGAATGCTTTACTTAAAAAAAATGAATTTTACGAAATACAGGGTAATCCCTAAAATGTTTTGGGATTTTTTAAACATTTGGGGGTGACCAATATCAAATTTTCGGAGTTTAAACATAGATTTCGGCTACAAATAATCGACTCGGTAAAAAAAAACACCAAAGGACAACTCAAAAATTAGTTATCTCATCAAACATATAAATATTAAAACTTCACGAAAAAACTGATCTTTAATAAATTACATTTAGTAAAAAACACCTTTGCCGTTTAATAAGTGCAAAACGTCCGCGATTCATTATTAATTTACTATGTTTAAATTGTGTATTGAATAATTGATTTATCAGCGATCAGTAAGTCTTTTAATCGCATTATGTAATGCACGATTAAGTAATAAATAATATATTAAACAATCAATGATAATACGATTGGCAACAGCAAAAAAAGCACGGTGTAAATCATTTAATCATATATCACGTTTTTACTTCGCATTTCTGTCATACCATTCCACTTAGTTGCCAGAGTTTTAACAAATTAATTTTGATTTATTCAAACAGTCAGAAAATGGTCATTATAAATGTTCGTTTAAACAATTTACATTACAAAGCTTTTGCCTATAGTGAAATTAAATTCGGAAAGTTTTCTCAGAAAGGAAAATTTTGTTTTACATTTTAATTATTACTGGGATAACAAGTCGAGAAATCGTAAATCTTAATACTTTATCGTCACAGTGAATCTTTAAGACATTCAACATTAAATTCTCACTAGTTTGACCACAATTGTCGCTACTTATGTGCCTCTTCCAAATGTTCTTGAATTCGGTACCAATAACACTTCCAGCAATCCAAGTATTTATGTGAGTATTTGAAATGTTTTTTAGTTGTTTTTTTTTAAACAGAAAATTAAATCCACTAAGCTTTCCCATACATTCGCAAAGTCTGCAGAATTTGCACGTCCCTCATCACACTGAAAAGCCAAACTTTCCAAATTATTCTGCGGCAATTTGTCTTTTAACAACTTTTATTCTTTGGTACACAAATCGTTTTGTACTCCTGAATAATAGCAAAAATTTTCAACATAAAACTTAAAAGATATTATGATTTATGTGTGAGCAATTGTATATGCAAAAACCGACGCAACCAAAAAAAAAAAAAAATGGAAAAGCCAACACAACTTTGCCACAATTCTTTTGTGTTTCACAAAACGCCACACAAAAAACTTGCGCACGGCAAACATTAACATTGACGAAATAACACACCGCCAAAGCTGAACAGTGAACAACCCTCTCTTCTCTAAGTAACCGAAAATAATCGCCGTATCGGTTCAATGTGGCAGCAAACCTTCACCACCCACCCACCACCCTTCTCCGCCCCAAGCCCAAGAGATTGTTCAGTTTATTCGTTTTTTGTATTTTTTTTTTGTTTTTTTTTTTTATTGTTTGGCCCCTGCATCTACAATCTCCATATAGAGAATGTGTTACACCAGCTTGGAAAACTTTATTCCAACTCAGTTGTTGCGCAAAGCCGCAGAAATGTTACAGTCAGAAGCAACACTAACCGCCTTCACCATTGTGTTATGTTGTCCATGTAAGTTTGCCGATGCTGCTGAATACAGAAAGCCAAGCTAGCATATATCGAGCGGTGTAGTGTGTGTCTGGTGCTTGTTTTCGTGTACATTCTTAATAGCTATCCATATTAATGAAACAACATTAACGTCTTAAAGGATAATCGCTTTAATTGTGCTGCTTTAGAGCATTCTGTGTCGATAAAATTAGCAAAGGAAACAAACCTCACATAAAAGCTACCCATTGAATTACAAATGTATTAAATGGTTTTATAATTTAATCCTTTTAGCAAAAATTGCCACTCTTACTGGTAAATTCAATTGCTTTCATCTACGGTAGCTCAATTGTCGAGAATTTATATTCCCAGAATCAACTCCTACCACAATGAAGCTCGTCGTATCCAATGACAAAATGGCCCAAAGAATTGTTTTCCGGGAACGAGCAGTTTAAGCTTTTCGCGTTACCAATGAATTAATTAAGCATTTCAGTTAACTACTAAATTAAAGTTCAGCTCAATAAACTCAAACTATCAGTGAATCCCTCTAAAATAAAAGCTTTACGAAAGTTTCAAAGTATTGCAACTGAATTGTAAAATTTTCTAATACACGATCGTTATAATACCAAAGGTCGTAGAAGTTTGTCGGTGAATGACAAAACTTTCGTTTGGTACTTCTTGGCGCTTTTAATATATAACAAATCTTCTTCTTCTTCTTCTTGAAATCGATTTTTATCGATTACGATCTTTGTTCAATTCCAGTTACCAAAAATATTCACAGTCATAAATCTGAGGGATAGGACCAATTGTAAATAACTAAAACAAAAATCATGTTGACCATTCCATTAATTGGTTGTGGACATTACCGTCTACACGGAATGTTGTCGTGAATTATTGATAAGATGAACATTGACTAACTTACTTAGCTGGGCATTAAACATTCAGAAGGTGAAAACAGATTGTGCTTTCTAATTTCAAGAACAGCTCCTATCCTCCATGGGTTCCATGGAAGTATTTATTCGATAAAAAATTGTCTAGTGAAAGCTTTATGCGTACATTCCGATGAATACACCATTTATTTAAATATGAACTTTTGATATGATAAAACGATGGAACTTTTACTTTGGCCAAAAAATGCGAGACAAAAATTTCGCGTTATAGTTCGCCAGGTGCACAGCAAGATTAAAGTTACATCACTTCCGGATTAATTTGAATATGAATAAGCTGTGCTGGTGAACATTATTCATGTGGCAAATTTTCTACGCAAGCAAAACTTTACCAAGGAAATGACTAAAATGTTACTCTTAAAACTCCATGTAAGACCAATTTTGAGAATTTTGTGCATTCCATGCATGAGAAAAGACAGGTAAATCGATTTGCACACGAATTTCAAATAACCTGAAGCTCCTCATATCTTGCAAGGTCCGCTTTTCTCAATACATTTTCAATATATGTAAACTAACAAGAACATTTCTACAAACTACAATTGACGTGCATTGTTACGTCGATAACAAAAAAAGAAAACAGAAACAAACATCAAAAGCTGTCGCATAAAAGCACTCAAAGACCATAAAACTCGTCACATTGTTTTGAGGATGTGCATGACTGATTCACAAACACACCTGTATCGCACATATCCACAATTTGGCAAGTCAACAATGAAGTTCATCCAACCACGAGCGGCCACCGCCAGCTGTGTACTAATGAATGAACTGCTTGTGACCTACACACGACACACGACACACGGCTGCATACGACTGCACACGTCATAACAACTGTGCTAATGCATTTGGGAGATAAGGAGCGTGGTGCAGCATGTATGCACGACAGCTATTGGGGAATGATTCTGCCACAAAAGCGAGACACGAAAAAAGAAAAGAAAAAACTCATAACAATGAAAATGGCGGGTCGGTGGGAATTTAGCGTATTTTCGGGTGCTAGGGGGTGGGGGTGTGTGGTGGGGTGTGAGGTTTATGTCAAGAAATATTAAAAACTATACAGAGTCAACGAAATGGCGTGCCTTTTTGGTTGTTGTTGGTAGCGCGATGGCGTCGGGGTCAACCTGGCATGCCACCACCCACCTCGATCGTTTGATAAACCCATAAAAATAAATGATATGAATTGTTCAAATTCTATTTTTCATCTCTTTTTTTTTTTTGTTTTTTTTTTGGTTTTTACGACATTAAACGCAAATATTTGCTGATGTGTTTTTGTTGTTGTGGCGCTTTTTGTCATTGTCGGATTGTTTACTGGGGGGCCACATGTGGCAGACTTTGTGTGCCCATAGGTCACACCAACTATGGTGACGATGATGGCTGTTTCTGTATGCTTTGGAGATTGCATTGGATGTGGTAAATATGTGACGGCTGTATTTATTTTGTCACTGTCCACGTTTATGTGGAGATGGCTAGAAAATGGGGATGGCTATCAGCTTCTTTGTAGATTATAAACACCCTTTAGCTGTGATCCGTTGACGGAAAAAAAAACAAAATTGGTAATTACTCAGTATTTCGTTTTACATATTTACTGATCGCATCCCAGTTTTGCAATTTCAACGCCTTTGGCAACAATTCACGCCCGAATAGGCAGTCTCTACATTATCCGTAATCAATATCAACTGTAGACGCTCCATGTTTTTTTTTACAAAGGATTTGCTTCGATTTTCCTCATGTATAGAGAAACTAATAGCAATTCTG
>JANSTS010014343.1:8623-22122 GCA_026546915.1 Sylvicola fuscatus
GTAATAAGGCAAACTTTTCGTGCGTCTCCACTTCCACTTCCGCGACTCGTCCAAATTTTCTTGTTTACCTTTTAATTAATTTGAGGTGATTTAGATTTGATTACCGTCTTAAGCCCGTAGGCGGGAGTAAATTGTTTGCTATTGCTTGTACACATTTTGCATAATTTCAGTCAGAGATTGTTAATAAATCATAAGAGGGAAAATTGTCGAAAGAGAACGTATAATTTGTATATCCAAAAACGAAAAGATCAAAGCATTTACGCGTTTTCTTATTTAGCTCTAAGACATCATTTGAGTTTCAATTGGCTCAGTTTAATATTTATCAAACAAATATTTTTCATTAAGGTATCCTTTGAAATGCTACCGTGAAAAATGTTAATCTACGAAAAATGCAGTTCAAATATGATTGCCACTGGTTGAAATTGGTAGTTTGTTTTAATTAAATTTAATCAATTCGATCCTTGGCAATTTTTTTGATAAATACTGTTGACAAAGTATCACGACAATCCATGACCACATCCGTAAATTAATAAATCAAACATAAATTCAACCATATACAACCTCATAAATTAAATATTTTTAACCATTTATATTTTTCGTCCATAAATTTTCAACATACACAATCATTTACCCCTGCATACAAGTGATTGTTTCCTCACCGAAACAGAGGCGTTGGCAGGATGAGTGCAGCATGGGTGACTGCACTAGATCAAAAATATATCGATAAAATTTTAAATTTATATTTACGACTTATTGACACAACAATGACGTTCATAAATGCAAAAGCCGATTAATGTATTTTTTTAAAAACTCATTTTGGCTGTTATCAGTCACCACATGTGACTTTAATTTACATATAAAGAGTCTTAACGCAATTAAATTTCACCTGTTCTCTGCACGACCATTTTCATGTTCCAACTGAATTTGCAAAAAATGCGACGATGCATCATCCCTTATTATTTGTGCGTACAATGTACGTATACCGTGCAATTCGCCATAGATGTATGGAACATGAATCACTAGCAGCGAATGCATAAAATCCATATGACAGTAAATTTCACTTTATACATTCTCAACGTAACATACGATGATATGTGACTCTGTCCGCCATTCGTTGGCTGCAATGTGCTCATTGCATATGAGGATGTACGAGTAGAAAGCGTCAACTGAGAGCACATAATCTCAAAAATTATGGCCTCTGACCCTTAAATCACAAAACACCGCGGAATGGAACAATTGGAATGGCTAGCACATGAATAACACCTTTAAATTTCTCATCAACTTCAAGAACCTTTAACAGTCCATCTGGCCAACTGTTTGGCTTTAATGTTGATAAAAGCTTTTCACAGCTTCGGCACCATTTTATTTCATATCCTGTCAACTTCCCGGACACAGCGCAAAGGAGCTATTTTGTTCCTGTAATTAACACACTCAGATGGGAGTAAAGACCATTGTCCATTAAGAGCACAAAAAGGACGCATAAAGTGTGGTGAGGTGACACAACAAGAATAATAATAGAGTTATCTCGTCCAGATGAGCAGAAATTGTGATGGCCAAATGAATTTGCAGAGGTAAAATACCCTAAAGGATTTCTCTAATTTCATTAAGGTCAAGGAGACGACGTTCATCCAATTTATCTCTCAGAAACATAAGCGCCACCAACAACTTACATACTTGCAGACCCTCACACATTTGCACACAATCACTGCTGTTACATATAGAACAACTGCTGCAGTGTGTGAAGAATATAATTTCAGCGAATTGTTTGCTGTGTCGAGTTTGCCAATAGTTATTTTCCTTACAATTAAATTTAACAACCCCCATAACCATGGGCCATCCTTAAAGCATTCGGCCGCATTGCGCCCATAAATTTAGGCGTTGAAGCCATCGAAAACATACCAAAAGGCCAGGTGTTAAGGCAATAAAATTCACTGGCACCATTTAATTGGCCCCCCAAATGAATTTGGTGGTTTGCACGGCAAAGGTGCTGTCTTGCCAATGGAATGCACAGATTGTTAGGGTAGCATTTCCAACAAATATCACCCGCCACCCCCTGTCGTTGTTTTAGCACGTGTATAGCAAATGTTCGACTGCCATTTCAGGCTGTGCACAATATTGAAAGAGTTTGACCGCATGACTGCATATGATGGCCATAAAAATGACGAAGTAGGAATTATGTTAGCAACGCACAGTCAGACAGACAGATGGACCAAGAAATCCACCATAAAGTGCAGCAGACAAAAAGTAAATGGACTAAGAAATATTTTAAAAGCAGAAATAAGAGCAATTGGGAAGCGCGTGAAAGGGAAAATATGCTTTATGATGAAACGTGTAACATCTTTTCTGTTTCTACGGTTGTTCGGTATTTTATGAATTGTGCTGGGAGTTATGCTAGCGAGCATAGTGAACCATGGCGCCAAGACTTATAGTCGATGTAGTTTTTCATCTCGTTTCCTTTCCTTACCTAATGCAATTTCTCTTCGTTGCTCTTTATGACGGCGTTTGATTCACGGCCATTTGCAACGGTCAAATAACTGCAAGCACAATTTATGCAAATAAATCTGAAGCTGCAGAAAATGATACCACATGAGAACATAGATTGTGGTCTATGTAATGTAAAAAAGGAAAATGTGTGACCAAATCGAAGTGTTTTTTTGATAAAAACGTTGTCTAGTTAATCACCACAACATAAAAATGCTAAAGACATTTTATTTGAAAACAAAATTAGGTATCTGGGTCAAACCATTCATTGTTAAATTATCAGTTTTGGTTTCTTATTTAAGAACTAACGAATTTTAAATAAGGAATAATTTATAGGAATACTATTCGACTTTCTCAATATGGTTGAACGTTGCTCTGCACCCAAATACTTTTATCTCATTAAATCTATCAGCGTGTTAATCCAATGAATGAAAAAACACCGAATAAATCAGTGAGATAAATTTGAGAAAAAAAAAGAAAGAAAAAAACTAAAATAACGAGAGAAGCGTCGAAATGTTTACGCCAAGAATGGTTGCACGTCTGCTGTTGATTATATACATGGCGCGTATTATGGGGCACCGAAACGAGCGTCTGTTAGCGACGCACTCAAATTTATGTATTGATTCCCTCTTTCACATTTAACATAGCGCACACATAAACGTAAACACTAGTTAACACTTTAATTAAATTATCGCGTTAAGAAGTCAATCCACAAACATCTTCCCATTTACCCTGTACCGGTTGCTGCTTTCGATTGATTTGTGAGAAATTCACATCGAGGGAATCTCATTTAGAGTTTCGTCATTCCCTTTTCACCAGTGAAGGTAGTTTCCGATGCTGCACCAATTGGGTGATAATGATTTTAATCGTCTTTCACACGAACAGTCTTCAGTTTTTGAGAATTGTGTCACGTAATCGACAAATTTGACTTTTGTTAATGTCAACAGATGCATTTTTCTTTTTCTCTAATTAAACTGATGCAAACAACAAAGATATGTTTTAAAATGTCATTCTACTGAGCCACAATTGCCATGATTCGCACATGCTCAACCTCCTCCATTATCTAATTGAAACTCACTTCTCGTCTTCCCAAAAACAAACCACTTTATTTGAAATAAATTCACCTTATCCACTTCCTTGGTAAACTCTAAGCTTTTTGTTGCCACTGACTGTTTTATACTCCTTGTGTGTGCCTTCCACTTCCTTACCAATGTAGACATTTTGTCTGGATCTCTGCAGTCTTACCCGGTAGCAACATCCACCCGGTGTGGTAAAAGGGATAACAGAACACATTCCTACTGAGTGAATGCTATGCGAAAAATAACGAATGGTGAGCTAACATACATCTATGGCTCTGTGTGAATTGGCACGAATCCATGCTGGCTTTTTGTCGAGAGTTCCGATGAAAATGTAGATATGTGTTTGAATGTACCGAGTACAGACACTCAGCTGTAGCATTGTTTTTTTTTTCGCTTTATTCGGCCCTTGTTCATTTTTAAGGGTAAAATCCAAAGCTCCCCTGTGGGCATAGCTGAAGACGTGGAAGGAATTCCGTATGTGGCATGTTACCGTATTTCTTCACTAAAAGCGCATTTTTCTGCTTGAGTTATGTGAGTGCTGCTGCACTCTCTTTTACCTGTTCCTGCCAAGCGATGCCATCTTCATATGACCAGCAAATGGAATCTAAACGTGATCAGACAGTACCGCCGCCGGAAGAATTGCACCTAATTTATATCTTCAAAGTTCAAATCGATCGAAAATTTGTATCCAACCATACTTGACACAATAAAGAAGCGGAGACGCACAAGTTGAAGACGCACCTGGGCTTCTGTAAGTAAAGTCGCATATTCACAATAATGTTGTTCCAAAAACAATGCTCTCCCTATAAAGTACATGGTAATAAAATTGGAGATATTTCTTTTTTCGGTTGCTAACAGAAGTCGAAAACAGTACAGAATTAATATTTAAACATCTATTGATTGTGTCTTAATGCATTTTCTGGTGATGTACCTTTTTCCACCCCACACCTAAACGTTAGCTCAGTTCTACGGTGAAAATTGGATGATTGGGTGGCTATACGGATATATGCTACAAGCAGCATAAAAAGGCATTCTCGTCACGTAGCTCCACATGAAGAGCAAAAACAGAATACGATGCTGTATCTGTCGGCTTCTCTTTTTGCACATGGTGCTTTTGTAACGTGTAACCATGTCTTTGTTTTTGCAGTCCTTGCCTTGATTATGTGCAGATGGTTCAATAAGCTGTGCTGCATAAAACATATTTAGCCACATTGCAACTATTACCTTTAGCAAGCCTCCTTGAATATGTTGTCGCTCCATTCCTATCCACTTACTTACTTCTGTGAATGATATATTCACAACTTGGTTTTCTACAGTTTAAAACTATCTATTCCCAAAAGGAATATAATTTGATGTCCAAGGTAAATTGAAACTCTTTTATTGCCAACGATTATCCCTTCCCAGAAGACACAAACCTTTATTCTACAGTCGAAACAATTGATTGAGACACTCAATTTTGATTTTATAGATATCAAAATCTGACCACAATCCTTGTCAGCGGTCACAACACCCTCTGGAATTTTAAATGAGCAGGGAAATTCCCACAGGAATATGACAGGATGCAATGTTTAGGGGGTATAGCTATAAAAATATATGCAAAATGTGGATTCTTTCACCACCAATGTCAATATCAATTTATTTGAAATGAGTTCTATTGATGGAACAAATTATTCTGCATTTCTGTATTCACAAAGCAAATAGACCGATCATTTCCCGCAGTTTTAAAGCCAGAAGGAGACTTTTCCGCATAAATCATTATTATTTTGGCAGTGTTTCCGACTGATGGGCCCGCTACACTTCCATAAATCGTCGAATTATGTTGTTAAATCAATTTTTTCGCTATGTTTCGCGTCATTAGATGCTTTATGACTACCTGAGCAGTGGGAAGATGTGCAAGTTACCGTATCACGTGGCACCCGGAGCCAGTCAATCATGGCTGACAAAAATATTTCAGCATAAATAAATTGATTGACTTTGATTTAATTATCACCTGCGTTTACTAATAAGATTGCTATATTACGTATTTCTTACAAATGTATCGGTAAACAAAAAGTCGGTTCATGTAATATTTAAACAATTTTTCATTCGACTATATGTTGTCTTTTTATCCGTTTCCTTATTTCTCGATTTTCTCGACTTATGGAGATAATCAATTTCCCAACGGGGAACATCCTCAATCGGTTGCCAAAACTCTGCGCTCTTCCTGAGATCGAAAATTCCACCTTTTCGCTGTTACACACATATACGCCATTTATCATTCAGCATGGTACCGTTCCTCCACTACATATACGACTATTTCAGCTGCCAAGAAAAAAGCTTAACACTCTCAGTTTGTTGTCGTTCGTCTTCCAAATTTAACATATTTTAAAACGTTTTGCCATTTTTCAAACGGCGACAGTATCCCTATTTAAATGCCTGCGGCCATTTGTTTTTACTGAAAAACATCTTCTCCCTTTACGATGAAAACTATTGATAAAACTTTTAGTAATCTGGCATTGGCAATGAATTGAGATTTAGTAATTACACCTAAATCTGGTGTGAATGCATTTATTTTAGTTCTAGTTTAGAATTTTTCATTCATGCGAGTACCTATATGGTATATACTACTATATTGCACATTTACAGTGAATCATTTCAGAGCAATTAGAGATGAAGCTGCGAATTATTGCTGCTACCGTGCCACCATAAAATATTATATGCAATCACATGCCACGTATGAATATGTACATTCGAGTGCAGCAGCCAATTCGATATCAAAAAATAATATCAGCATTCAGAGCATAAAAAGCGTCCGCGTGGAGGTGGGTTGAGTGCAAAAAAGTAGCATTCGAATTTATTTACCTATCGTAAAATTGTGTATAGGTACACCTATGCTGTTACTTGTTTTTTTGCAGACATAATTTTAGGCGCCCTTCGATTTTGGGCCCCATTGGACACAATGCAAATATATAATATTTTATGCGACGCTTCAATTCCCCTAATCCCTCCTGCTCCAGGCTGGTCGGCTTTATCGTTCACCCACATTCTGATAAAACACATGTGCACCATATGCCGCTCAATGTGTGGGACAACAGACAAACAGACAACAAAACATATCCCACCCGACTGTCCACGCAGCTGCCCACCTTGAAATGGCGATCGTAGTTCAATAAAAGGTATATTCGAATCAAAACGCCAGTCCGCCATTTATTTACTCGCCGGCGAACACACAATAACGCGTACTGTATGTGTGCGATTTGTGCCAGAAATAGGGAGAAAAAAAAACAAAACAAAACAAACACAAAACACAAAAACGAAGGAAAAAAAGTGCACACGGACTCGATTGAACGGCAATAAAATAAAATTTGTGCACAAGCCTTTTGTTATTTTTCAATCGACCGCGTCAATCACATATTTGCTCTTTTGTGTGCAAGGGAATTCCTGAACAGGGTGCTTCCGAGTGGGCGGCTGGATATGGTGGAAAAGCTTTGGCCACGCAGCTCCACACTCCACACGTCGTGTATACATATGCATGTAGATTGTAGATGTATCCGGAAGCCGATGGAGATAGAATGGAAAAACACAATAAAATGCAATTTATTGATTGGTTTTGTAATTGTGAGTTTGATTGAGGTGTTCATTTGAGCAATTCTTTTGAGGATTTCCTCTTGTCGCTTTTTTACAACACACAGTCCTAGTACCCTTTCCTGTGCTATTCTGGAACGCAATTCTGATTTTATTGTACTCTCCACTTTTTTGATCGAAATTGATTTGGGCTATTTCTTTGCGCGTGGCTTTTAACAATTGCACAATTTAACTTTTTTTTTGTAAATACCTTACAAATGGAATGGATGCAGCTAAAAAACGCAATTATTTAATTGAAATTTTCCCATTATACGATTTGAATAAGCAAACTATTTCATGGCATTTAAATGAAAATCGCCGAAATACACAATGCCACACCTTTAAGAAAGCAGAACAAAGTTCCTGTTCAATTACTTATGTGTATACACGCTGTGTGAATGGCCTCAATGAACTTGAAGACAATAAATTGATAAATATCGAAAGTTTATCCAGCAAAAACAACAATAATTGTCACAATAAAACTAAAAGAATGGCCCACCATGTCCACCCGCCCCTAATGTCTCATTGTGTTGCAGCCGAAATAATTTATTTCATGCCATAAATGTGTAACCCCTCCGCAAATACATATGAACATGTGAAATCGTTTGCACCGCACACACACACACACACATACACACAAGCAAGAGCGCGAGCACTATAAATGAAATCTTAACGTACGTCTCAACTCCGACTCCAAAAGAAAGCAGAGTAAATCAAGGAATTTTCCCTGAAGAAAATATATGGCAAAGAAAAACTAAACGATCTCTTTATTGAACGTTAATGTGTGTTGGACTGTAGACAATTCATCAAAGAAAAAGCAGAAGAAGAAGAAGAAGAACACAACGACAGGACACACATGCGGCATCCTCCTCTTTCGATTGGAAGCTTCAGCGCGAAGAATGAAATTGAAACAGGAACCGGAGCTAAGGAATTGCAAAGCACAAAACATACCAGGAGGTTTGCGCGTGCATCTGCAAAGAAACAGGAGGAAGACGATAACAGCTGATTTATTGTGCTCTCACAAACAATTTGGTGCGGCCAAAAGAAAGAATCCACCGTACAACAGTTTTCCGACAAGAAATGTGACAATAAATTCCACCGGATGTAAGCTGAGCTTGGGTGACTGTAGAACTTGCGGATCAGGCAAGTGCGGGCGTCTCCATTGAATTGTGCGGTGGAGTAGCTTTCGCTTTTTGCTGCTGCGACAGCACATATCGCCGCATCGACAAGTACATCAGGTAAGTGACTTCCGACTGCATTCAAGTTGCTTCCTCTCTTGGCAGTTTGTCAATAGAATATTTATTGTTTCTTCCCGTCGAGCATTGTGACACTTTTTATGTTGACGCAGCATTACCCTTCCATCGACATATCCGTCGTCGTTTTATGTGCCATTCGAACTGAATTTAAATGATTTTCTCGATTGTATACTTGCATTTGCACACCCACGCACGTTAGCAGCAAATGCAACCAAACTGGAGAATGATGCAAAGGACGCATCGGGGGAAGAGTCCTTGTCATTATGCTCTATGCGTCGGTCAGTTGGTATCACCCCAAATCGGCGTGTGTTTCACACGTTAAACATTGATACACTGTGATTAGGTGTGACGATTACACGGGGGCGCACGGCTCATTGCGTCGTGACGCTTTGCATTCCAACGACTGTCACTCATTGAACGACAGTCACTGGGCGAAGGCGACGCCGCGCCGTATTTGCGTTCGCTTTTAATTACACGTCACGTCAAAATTGCGACATAGCAAAAAGTCAGGAATCCATTTCAAAATGGATAGAACTCTAGCGTGGGCCCAACTCGCCCGTGATGTACCGATATTATTGGATTTGAAGTTTGCTGGGTGCTTGTGATGGGCAGTGATTCCATTTTAATAAACTTGTGACGCTGCAATTCATTTTAAAACTGCTTACAATACCTGTGATTTAAATTGGTGGACTTTTTTAAAAACTTTAATCGCCAATCCCTTGGCCAGAAAACTTGATTTCTCTTACGTCTCAAGGAGGCACCTTCTTCAACTCAACCACCCATTAAAAACGTTCCACTTCCACTGCCATCACCTCTCAAGTGTGTCGCACATGTGGCGGTGCTGCTGTTTATTTTCATCTTATACGAGTGACCCATCAAGGCGATGTCTATTTATTTACCATCATTTTACGTCCTGCCGCATGCCGTATATACATTAACCGTAACGCACACACTTCATACGGACGCTTTTGCCTGCAAAAGGACTAAGGCCAGAGGAGGGTCAACCTTAATAAAATACACAACAATAATTCCACACTGCCTTCACATCACTTTTTGCGCTGGGGCCTGGGACTGGACTGCAAAGACGCCGTATCTCGTGCATGTGTATGTGCCGCTCGAAACTGCGAAAGGTAAGATGCCTGGAGTGGACGAATAAAAAAAAAATGCCAAGATAATAATTACACATCAACACTCATAAAATGTAACGCTCTTAAGATGGTCTGCATCAGAGAGATACCAATTTTATGACCTAGAGGGGATGATTAAAACGTATATCTGCAATGTGCTTGAAGGAGCTTTCGTATAGGTGACTTAACGTCCACCAACTTTTCTGATGTGTTTAGCAATTAAATCATGAAATTGTTTTCTTAAGTCAATTGGTCATTTCGACTGCCAAGAAGGTATAGATTGAAATAAAACCATAAGCAGTGCCGTAAAATGTTATATACAAGTTATGATTGAGTGTCACGTTTTGCGTCTTTAAGGAAAGTAAATTCGTCGTTACCTTAGCTTTGAGTTGTTTACGCTGCGCATCGAAAACAAGATTGACGAACCCATTCCATCCTATTTTCCACTCACTTAAAGCTGAAGCCATTCCATCTTCTGTATCGGAGTCAAACATTACGCTGTTAACAACCGCGCGCTATTACTCCGGTGTGTTTACGTTTCCTTCATGCCGCTACCGCCTCACAACGAGGGTACAAAAAGCTTCCCATTGCGAGACAAGAGCCCGCCAGCCTGGAGCCGCCGATTCACCTTCATTCAGCATCCTACACACACATCCCCATGTACATCCTTTCATACCAGCCATCCGCATCCCCCTAGCCGCACTGCGCCGCGCCATTCACCATCCTGCCAGCAATTCTCCCGCTTATTATCATCATTTGTTTGATCCAAAGCAACGTGTTTCTTGTACTTTTCACATCCCACACTCGTCACTTGTCTCCCCGTCGATATGTCGCTGTGGCAGCGAGGGGGTTGGTTTGGACTTTTTATAAACCACACGCGCTCATTTCAGATCATAGAGTTTGTAGTGTTTTTCCAAACTTTTGAATTCGTCTCATCCAATAATACGGTCTATCTGTTTGTTGTTGTTGCTTTTTAGCTAATTTCCACCACCCCAATCCCCCCCGCCAACCCTCGCAGTGTCTCGCTCGTCGGGTTGGTGGGCCAAAAACAAACCTGAATTTTCATTGTGATAGTTTTTCCGTGCCGCACTGATGTACTTTTTTGTCGAAACAACGATAATGGTCGTAAAAGAGATGGGAAAGTTTCTTCTGTGGCCGCAGGAGGATTGAGTGGCGCGGTGCATATATGGCGCATTGAAGGAGCTGAGGGGCTATGTACGCGCATTAATTATGATTTTGTGATTTTATCAGCACAAAGCGTAATAAACTGACATTAAGCTCTTGTTATAATCTATGGCAGAAGAAAATAAATTGGCCATCAATTTAAGGACGATGGCTTTTTTATCGCGTGTGTGTGCAAAAACTCTATTGCATTTTCTTCGTGTGTATGTATGTGGTGTACATATGTAAGGTACGTAGAAACCAGGAGGGTATTGACCAAACCGTAAAAAAAAAAAAACATAGAAGAAACAAAGAAGCTGTATAGAAACAGCATCGTCGTTTTTATTGCCCACGCATCACATTCGCCCACTCCAGCCGTATATTTGAGATTAAAAAGCTGACAGCAGGTTGGCAAGAAGGCAACAAAAAGTGTGATAGCACCAGATGAAGAATAATAATCTTTTTATGAGTGACGCATACGTGTCTTGGGACTCACATATTCCCACCAATACGGCCATATGCGGAAACACACGGGGCGAAAACCATTAATCACATTTGATAAAGTTACGTTTTTCTCGCAACTTGAAGTTACCCATCAGTCGCCCAAAACCCACCCACCACCCAACGCCTCAACCACCCACTCGGCATTAGGCGGCTGACACATGCTTTCCTATATATCGTATGCAGGTTTGTGTGCCACATATGTCAAATTAGTTTGTGCGGATGCGGGTGCGACTCAAGCAGCTAAGGGCGTTTCGACACTTATTAAATTCGGTACCTGGGGACAGTTGGCTGGCGAACTCATCCGGAAAAGAAGATCCACTTATATTTTCTTCTTAGCGGAAATATACTCGTACTACTGTATATACACGCCGACAACCAACCACTTTTTTCCTTTGCACGTGTGCCGGCCTTTTCCTTGTATCCCTTGGTGGAACTTTTGAAGTTCGTAAACTCAATTATATATATGCCGGAAAGGCGTCAGCATATGTTACCTTTATCCCAATGTCCAAGACGGACAAGAAGTGCGCACGAGGTCACATAAGGTGCACAAATAAAAGTAACTCGGCGCTCAATAAAGTTTGGAAATGAGATATTCCAGAGGGTTGACTTTAAATTCTCCTTGTTCAGTCAACATAATAGCTTGGCAAAAGCTTTCATTGAAAGCGCCACACGCAAGTTAAACTGTTCTGAATCAACCACAGAAAAGAATGAATTCAAAGGTACAATAGCATATATAGAGTTAGTATAAAGGACACATGTATGTTCGTAGGTGATGGCGTTATTTTGGCAGCACAAAACAATTCAGAATATGATGAATGGTTTAGAAGAGCTGCCTCCCACCACCAACATTGTCGCCAGCCGTACCCTGAGCCAATTTCATTGTATTTCACACGTGTGTTTGGCTGATGTGTTCTCTATATGGCATAAAAGTCAAATCTCATTCAATTAGGGCATCATTATTCATTCGCACATAACACACACTCACACACGCCGAAGGTGTCGCTAATCCACAACAGCTCAAGAGCGTCAATCTTGACACATCATCACTATTCCCGCTGTAGCAAAGTTGACTAATTTATTTTAGTTTTATGTTTTATATTTAAAATTTATGTCAGCAGGTATGTCAGACTAAATTGATTGATTGAAAAGCGTATATCAACATTATAATGTAATGATATACTCATATGTCGAAACATATTCCTTGCTATTCTCCCGAGAGCTCTACTGATAAACGAACTCTTAGAAAATTGCAATTTGATTTGATTTTCTGTCGCAAATTGCATCTCTGGCATTTTGTCTCACACATTCGACTATAGTTACACTTGCTTCCTCAATATATAAAATTATATGTGAAGTCGTATCATCTCTAGAGAATTTCACCAGATTCATTCGCTTCCATGTCTTTGCTAGGCCGGGGGGTTGGGACTGTGTTCAACAGAAATTGAGAGGTGAGATGCAAAACGGAAGACGATGAAAATTGTATACTTGTGAAATGCCTCGAAGGTGTAATTTGGACTATCAAGTATCAACAACACCTCTTCAAACTTACTCAAAAGTTTCAATTACTTTGCAAGATTTGTTATCGCAGTTCACAACGGCAACAATATATACGGACGGTAAAGTGTAACGATGATTAACTGCGTGAAAGGGACTGATGGTGTATGCTAGTCCTTGGCAAGGAGTGCGAACATTTACACTCCTCAGTCCTCCTCGGTCTAAGCATCGCATATTGCTCCCCGTAGGCTACAGCGTCTCCACAATTCCACAGCTAATGATGATGATTAGAAGTTTTAGAATTCGTCTTTGCATTTGAACGCAAGGTAACGACTGAATTTAGAGAGACGCCAAGGTTGGCAGACATGGAGACAGGCACAAAACACAAATGGCAGCTCTAAGGATGCGATTAAAGGCCACACAAAGTCACAGAGACTGGGAAACGCGAATACATTATTCAGATGTTCATGATGTTAGTAGATTATATGTGGATAATGAATTCTTAGAAATTGTGGTGCAAAAATCGATATGGGAGTCACAATTTTTAAGAACGCTTGGTGACGTCAACGTAGGCGTGAAAAAACGAAGAAGCGTGAGTGGAGAAACGGCAAGTGGAACAGATTTTAGTGAAGGTGATGATAATCTTTAATGACTCCGGCCATCTGTCATTCACGAGCAATTACCTTAAATATTTTTCCTGAAGCCGTTTCAAATGTATAAACATTCACGACCGGAAAGTGTGTTTGATTAATTGGTAAAATTAAAATCATGGATGAAGCTGCGTGCACATGCGC
>JANSTS010014354.1:5939-39308 GCA_026546915.1 Sylvicola fuscatus
CTAAGGAAATTCCACAGCTTCCTGAAATAACAATCTTTCATCAGATTCGAAATCATCAAGACAATATAATGAATCGTGTCGAAACACTTTTATGTAATTCATCCAATCAAAGCACATTGTTGCCATCAATTTCAATTGAAGTCATATAATCCTCATCGCCAACAATTTTGCAATTTCTTAAGACAGCGACTCAAGTGAAATCTCAGCGCCTCAGCACATCACAAGATAAGTGAAGCTTAATCGAATTACTCACAACAATGAAGACGCTTAAACCAGCATAAATCACGCAACTCAACAACAACAACAACAACAACAGCAACAACAGAACCGCGTAAAAGGTTGCTGGATCAGCGGCTGGGCGAGGCCTTGGCGGTGGCCGCATGGGTCGGTGCCCAAGTCCGTCATAGATGGCCGGCAGCTGTTCTGAAGGTGTCATCGGCAATCGTTGCATGACGCTATCGATACCACACCGAACGTGACAAATTCCTGAGATTGCGCGGCCCACTTCTCGTCACCTCGATGGGAATCGTACAAGACCTCATTCGAATTGAGTACATCTGCAGCACTTTCCATAACAAGAAAAGTACCGCAACGACGAGATGAGCTCATCACCTCCCTTCCCTCCGCCGCGGTGCTCGCTTTTGGAAGCTGCGACGATTGAATGAACTGCATTGGAGTGCAACCAGATGAAGAAGCTGCAATCTAATTACAATCAGCGGCCGAATTCCGCACTCGATCGCCGCTATTTTGCCGTTGTTGTGCATTACTTGTACGGCATCTTGAAGACGCTGATGGCGGCCAGTTGCCGTAATATGAGTTGAGAGCCACTAATTGAACAGTTGCTGGTGCTCACAAGTGCGTCTTGCCATGTTTTTTTTAATGGCTTTTAGCTGTCGTTAAGAAACATGCGCGTTGGGCTAAGTTATTGTTGTTGTGGCAGTGGCAACATGAATTCAATTATGTTGCGCTGGGAAAGTGAGATCGGCTGGTTATGTTGCGATTTTCGCCGTTGGCCACAAGCGATCGCGCCCAGCAGCAGCGCCCAAATGCGTCACTGTTGGCCGATTTTTTTTGCCGCCCAATTTCATTTTCTCAAGTCGTTTTATTTCGTTTTCTTGGGCGCAATCTTGAGGCGACAGCATTATTGAAGTTGGTTTTTCCTTCAGAATTGTGACTGGGTGAGTATTTCGTCTTGTTTTGGCAGTTTCTAAACTGATGACGCCTCTGAAGTTGTGCGCATTAATACCAAACAATTAGGCGGCCTAGCGCATGCGCACCGTACAAATATGAAAAGCGAGTGGCGACTGTGGCGCCGCGCCGTACGTGCCAATTTGCTACATGAAGAGTATTACTTTAAGATGGAATAGAGCAGGTAAGGCGAATGCTTTTAAGAAGCGGTTCAATGTAATTACGTGTGGCCGTATGAAAACAGCTATTTCGCGGCATTGAGCGACCGCACCTGTTGGACGGCGGAATAGCGGATTATGGTGCTTTTCACGTGTCCTAGATTCATGTCTTCACGTTGTATTTCTTGCGGTGCGTCGCCTCGTTTCATGTGTCGGCCAGATCGACAATTGTTTTGGTTGAAAATGCGTTCGGCGAGCTGGTGAAGCTTTGCTATTCCGGATTGAGATGAATTGAGGACAAGTTGGCAAGATCACATAATCGATCAGAGATCGAGTCGAATTTCGAATCAGTCCAGCGTCTATATTCCTAAAATCGAATGTTCAATATGGTTTCAAGGTCAGTGTCAACTTGACTCCAATTTTATCAAAATTCTTACTGCTTAAGGAGTTTGTCTTCAAAAATGTTTGTCAATTTCAATGAATTTGAAGGAGTTCCAAGGTCATAAAACATCACAAAACTCAAGCTTTAATTTCTAAGCCAAAACCTTTTAAATTCATTAAGACAATTCAAGGTTTTTTATTCAATTACCGTCATTTCGTATGTTTTTAGGCAAAGAAACCAGAAATTGTTGGCCTAATTGCATCGAACTGATAACTCCAAATACCCAAGAAGCTTCTGGATGTTTTGACAAATCAGAAATAAGATGAAATTCCGTCAAATATTGAATTCCAATCGAGAAACGTTCTTCCACTGAATTATTAATCTTACATTTGAATGAAGCTTCTCAATCGTTTATCGATTATTATCAGTCGGATGAGGGAATCTTTAAGTGAGCGCCAAAATCTCGAAGAAACTGCTTGAATAATTGATCAAAATGACGCAGAACTTGCAATTTCTATAACTAAGACAAACTCCTGTGAAGAAATTTCCACAGCAACATCTTCGTTGAGGTAAGGAATCGAATTTCTGATGATTCCAGCTAAAGCAGACGCCTCCGAAACACAATTGCCGACTCAACAACCAGCACCAAGTTCAATGAAATCCAGTTGAATGACTTGATAGAATCCGAAATCCAATAAGCAATGACAATTAGCAATTACTTCAAGTCTTCAGGTGTTTGATTACAGATGGCAAAGCAGCCAAAAAATCAAAAAAAAACAAAAGAAAAACAGCTCCAAACTAACAGTAAACAGTCGTGGTAGTTGTTATGGTCACACAAAGACGGTCGCTCAAGGAGTAGGACAACCGCACAGGTAGAATCACGCTCGATAGATTCACCTGTACAGGTAATGGCACATCGCGCGAAGGGGCGCCACATTGTTATTGTGTGTGCCTTATTGTTATGCTATTTGGGCAGTGGCAGCGTCTCTGTCTGGCCATCGGGTACGCATCGGCTGTCTCACTCGCACACGCAAATGTTGCAATAAACAGCGTATCGACTTAATAACAAAAAAAGAAAGAAAAGAAAGAAAAAATCGAGAAAAAAAACAGCCCAAGGTAGGCACAGGTAAATGGGCATCGCCAGGTAACGAGACTAAATACTGGCACAAAATCCGTCAGAATTCACTTACTTTTGGGTAAAAGCGCCTCCAGCAACATTTATTGTGACAGATCAACAGCTAAACTGTGCCAGCTTTGTGTTTTGGGTTGTTGTTTTTTTTTGGAGACAGGACCAGCCACTTCATGTCACTGCATTTTGTGGGGCTGCCCGGATTCGATGCAGATTCTCTTCTCTGTGTCTTTATGTTTTTGTTAAATGCGTTCTTGCTTCTATTTTTTTTTATGTCACTTGCCTCGCTTGTTTATTATGCTTTTATGTTGGCGCTTTTCACTTCAATCACAGACACTTGGCTGCAAAACAGCGCGCACACCACCACAACCACCAAAAAACGATTATTTTTATGTTTTTCTAGACACTTGACACATTTAAACTGCGTTCGACAGCAGCTGCCCACTAAATATTTCGATTTTTACACGCTGTCCGCCAGCTTCCAAACTGAACTGAATGCGAGGAGGGGCGACAGGCAGGGGAAACAGCGACTAGCGACAGCACCACAAAGATGTCACACACTCACTGACAGGCCAATTTGTGGGCACAAGCCTGTGGGATTACAATTCTTCTTCTTCTTCTTCTTCTTTTGCTGCCCTCAAAACCTCCCCCACCGTCGCGATATTCTATTGTGGCGCTGCACTTTGGTGGCGTCACAGAGAAGAGGTAAAGGTTGCCACTTAAGAAGTCGCAACGAAAATTCTTTGAACAGTGGACACGGTCAGGTCGAGGCAAATGCACAATTTTGGTAAATACAAGCGTTTTCACGGAAAACACACAAAAACAGAAACGGCACGACGCGACGAACGAGTGAAAAGTGCAGACTGCAGCCGCCAGCCAACCTGATTTCTTGCGATACTCTCCACTTGTAAAGTAATTGTACTTTTTCTTATGTATGCCACTGATTTGGTGAGTGGTGGGATTCACTCAGTTTGACAGTTGACATAAGTTGGTACTAGACGCGAACTGCGTCTACTTCAATGTAGATGGCGCGGAAGTCGGCCAGTTTCTATTGATTTTTCTTATGTCAAATATATAGAAAAAAGAACTGTCAAAGCGAAGATTCTTTATTTGTTTATGAAATTTCTGAAATGTATTTTTAATAGAAACCAGAAAATTGTAGTAAAATCCAGTTAATCATCGGCTAGCCAAATATCAGAGGTGCAATCGCCGCCAGGATAGCGCATCTCGTGCGGCAGAGCCGGTCCATACGGCTCTTTGGCAAAGTCCACCAGGAAATCTTTGTTCACTGTCAAACCGCCCGTCTCAATATTGCAATCCAACATGACAATGTGTCCGCCAGTCTCGACGCTCTTCGGATAGAATTGCTTATCCCACGGCGAATACAAGCTGCTCGACACGTACAATCGCTTGCCATCCAGCGACAGCTGCAGCATCTGCGGCCCACCCTCCAGACGGCGGCCCTTCACAATGCACGGCTCCTGTTGTTTCTGCAAAATCGCAAAACTCACAAATATAGCACACACTGACACCGGCCGCATACCCACTTACCGTCAGTTCCTTGTCCTCGGTGACCTTGATGCCAGAATCGGCCACAGAGATGCCGCCCAAAAACACCTGTCCCATCAGCACCGGCTTCCGCGGATTCGTTATGTCGTACTGACGCACATCACCCTGCAGCCAATTGTTGAAATAGAGGAACTTGTCGTCCAGTGACAGCACAATGTCACCCATGAGGCCGTTCAGTTCAGCGCCACCGGCCCATCCCTCCACCTTTTTAGCGGGCACATCGAGAACCTTCTCCGCCACATATTCACCGGACTCTTTCATGTAGAAATAGTATAGGTTGGCGTACAGGCCGCAGCCGACGAAGCCCTCGTTGACGCGCGGATTGTGCATGAAGCGAATCTCCAGCGGTGTGATACCCTCGTCGCCCAAATTGATGGTCTGAATCAGTTTCTGTTCGCTCCATTTGTAGAAGTTGATCGAACGTCCGTACTCTTTAGGGTTATCTATGTCTGATGGTTGGAAGCCGCTAGATTGAACATTGTTTGGTTGATTTTCGTTTTGTTTTGCACGATTTTCAGTTGGTTTATACTTACCGTTGAAACAATTTGGGTGCTCCCCACTCGGAGGACACCATCACATCAAAATGTGGCTGATACCAGAAGTCATAACCGCAATCCGGCTTCCTGTCACCCTTCAGCCACGTACCGACACACTCAAAGTTACTATCAAACAGTATAAAGTCGCCTTTGGCGTTGCCATCGCGATCGCCCATCGTCGATATCATGATATTGCCATTGGCCAGACAGTGGGACGTGTGCGGCGCCGACACATTGTGACTGAGCATCACTTCGCCCGGCACCACCTTGGCGATCTCCGGCTTCCGTGGATTCGTCTCCACGTCGACGGCGTACACACGATTCGAGTTGACAGCCGGCATAACGAGACGACTGCGCTTCGGCACAGCAGCGCCGGCGTCCACCTTGTGGCAGCTGGAGCATGCGTTCCAGCCGCTGTGATGCAGCTCATCACCCGGATTATTGGTGAACGTACGATGGATGATCTGACAGTAGGTGGGACTGGCCGGATCGACGTCCACCGTCGACAAATAGTCACCGTGCGGCTCCGACTTGTCCGGCTGCACTGTAATCACGTACAGAAGCTTCTCGCGAACGCCGCTTCGCATCGCGTCCAACGGAGTGGCGTACCCTGGACCACAGCAAATCTTCTTGGCACTCATGTTCAACAGATTTGTGACAATTTTTTTTGCTTTTCAATTTACAATTTAAATCACTTGCAGATGGGCGTTGGTCGACGCTTCCAATTCAACTGATTCGTCGGCTTGTGTTTTGTGTGTGAAGTAGCCTCCGTCTACTTTATCTCCCCCACCCATTGGAGATTGGAGATGCCTAAGTCGCAGCAAGTACGTCAGCTGACTTGGTATTCGTGGTGCATCTGTGTGGAACGTACAATTAGTGATTGATTATTGTGTGTGATGTGAGTATATCGGCCAATTTGAATCCAGTCGATGTTCAAGTGTGGCAGATAAACAAAGACTAGAGAGCTTGACCTTGGGGCGATTCAAAACACTTCTTACACTGACAAGAGGTTAGATTAGCGGTGCTGCAGCCAAACATTTGGACGGTTAAATATAATATTTAATGTTCATTATCAGCTGGTGCTTGTGTTGACTATTCTTGTTTGTTTGGCCAAATTATCGCGCATCGTCGTTGTATTTTCTAAGTAAATTAAAAGATAATTAGAATTGTGCTTGGGAACCGAAACAAAAAACGCAACGTTTCTGTGTAAATTGACTTAAGATTTGTGAACATGCCAATCTGAATGAGCACATCATCTTTGTTTAAAACGTCTTAAAGCGTCAATAATTAAATACATGGCTTTATGACAAGATTGAGACTTTCTTATTGTACAAGATTCACTAAAGACATACAAAAATTTCAAATTACCTTCATGTAACCAGTTTAGTGAAAATAATCGTCTCTAAGGAGGAAAAATTATTAGTTCTCAAAATAATTACAAACACTTACAATACTTTCTCAATTTAAAATTGTTGTGCTAATTTATAATCAATTCACGTTGGAAACAGATAATTTTTTGCATGTGGAGACGCGAATTTTCTTGCGATTATTTAAAAAACAAAAAAAAAGATTCCACCAAGCAAATCGCATCCTGTTTGGCAAGTGCTATGAACCTTTGTACTGTAATTAAAACTAACGGTAGTTTGACATAAAAGCCATTTATTTATTTTTTCCGTGCAATATGAAACAATGATTCTAATTATGATTGAAATATCCGTAATTTTGAACCGCTAAAAAATTAAGTTATAGCGGTTCAAAAATCAAAACCAGTTTTTACTCAATTCAATTAATTTTTTTAAATATCTGGATTCCTGAAATTTTTTTATGAGAAAACTCCTTGAACTCTCAAAGATCGTTTTAGTCCTTAAAATTCTGATTCTGTTAAAAAAAAACGATATGTTGACATACAAACATAAATAAAAAACAACCAAAATTTATCAATAACTAATTATAAAGATTTTTATTATCCTTTTTACATATAGAAAAAAAACATTATGGAAGGACATTCACTTTATGGCACTTACAGCGAGACAACCGAATGAAAATACAAAATCGAAACATTCAAAATTTTGCAGTGATTTTTGAGTGCCCACAATTCCAATTCTATACAAACGAAAAGAAAAAAGGATCAAGTAATATGCTCCGCCCAAGGAGGTTACAAAACAAAAAAAAAGGGACTTTATAAGTGGAGGATCCGTTTGTACGGGCGGAGTTTTGGCACAAAAGTCTTGTGGAAAAATAATTTATGTTCATCAAGAAAAAAAAGGATCTTCATGGATTTATAACGGGAAAAAACCTTAAAAGGATAAATTTTTATGGGATATGAAAAAAGGAGGATTTAGAGCCAAGGTCTGAAAGGACCAAAAACTTCTGGCACATCTAGTGAGAGAAGAAAAGGACTTAAGACTATCAATTAATATTAGGATCGTGTCAGAGTTCAATTTTAAATTGAACATCTTGTATATTTAATTGTTGCAACTACTCCCAACGAGCGAGCGCACCTGACCATTGCCAAATCACTTCTGAAGCTCTACCAATGGCGATCATGTAAAGGATTAAAAATAGCAAAATAGCTTCAAACGGTGGTCACGTGCGGCTCGGCTCTGTCTTATTTAATCTTGGTCAGCTCAATGCAGTTGCTGTCTTAATGTATAACTTAATGTTTAAAACTGTTGTTTGTTTTGTTTTTTCCATTGTCATTTGCAAATAAATTAAATAATTAGTAAATATTTAAAGTAATTAACACATTTTGTACAAAAAGAAGAAGAAGAAGAAAAACAAGCGATGTAATGCGATAAGGGTTGTATTTTGTGAGAAGGGGATGCAGTGACGCTGCTCAGCATCCTTATTAGTTTGGGTAAGCCATCGGAGCCTACTAATACTTTTCACGCAATTTTGTACAAAACTAATTTACAAAAGCCTGCCGTCGTTGCGGCTACTCCTTCCAAGGATCAGCCACTCCTTAACAGTTCATATATATATATATGTCGAAGGTATGTAAAATTGTGTGGTGGTGATCACCTACACGCGATGTCGATGCGAGTTCAGCTGAGCCTTGCTAAGGACACTGCAGTCGCAGACCAGACAGTGATAGTGCGTCTGTCGCATGCTGTAGCTGCACTCGACGTTGCCGTTGTCCGCGTCCACGGAGTTGCATTTCTCATTGTTGGCCACCTTCCGGAAGCCGGCTTGTCGTATGAACTCCAATTTGCTGTGCTGCCGCCGATGCGCCACCACCTTGTTGGTGTCCGAGCAGATGAAGTTGCATTTCAGACAATGAAAGTGCGAGGACTTGTTGTTCTGGCCAGTAGCTGGAATCACTATCCAAGGGGGGAAACAGATTAAAACTAGTTCATCCAATCAGTGGTCATGCTGGAGACTTACCCAAATTCTTGTTGTATGCACACTCGTCGTAGCCGCATCGCATATTGGCGCGATACTGCTTAAAGTCGTCGCCCATCAGCTTGTCGAGACGCTCGTGTCTGGCCGTGTGCTGGACGAAGCGCGTCTTGTCGCAGAAGCTGTAGAAACAGTCGTTCCGGCAACAGTGGAAGTGCGACTGGTGATTGCGATAGCCGCAATTGTTGAACTTGCAGTCCTCATTGAAGCGAAACTTGAGATAGCCCTGTGGTATCGGCTCGTCCTTGAATATCTTATACGTGCCAGTTTTATTTGGTCTAGCGATTTTCTTTGGTGGGTTGTATGAGCTTAAATCTATGTCCGCCATCACGTCGCTAGGACGTTTGCCGGCCGCCGCTGCAGCACCGCCGCCAGCAAAATTCGACGCAATAAACGACAGCAGCTCCTGATTCTTGTGGCTGACGCCGGCCGCATTCGCCGTTTTGGTCGATGTTGACGCCTCAGCGGCGGCCACAGCGGCTGCAGCAGCCGCCGCCGCCGCCGCAGCAGCAGCCGCCTGCTGCTCCACTTGGGCATGCAAAGATTCGACGGCGTTGAACGGCATCGCCGACTGGCCGGCCATGAATGGAAACAGATTCTGATAGTAGAACGGATTCTGTTGGTAGAGTGCCATGTGGGCGAGATGCAGATTCATGTTGTCGACAAAGTTGGGCGGTGGTGGCGGTGGCGGCAGATTCAGTGTGTTCAGGGTGGTGGCTGTTTCAGTGGCGATTTGCTGGGCCTGTGGTGTTGTGGCTGTGGGTGAGGTGATGGTGCTTAAGTCATGTGGTTCGCTGGACAGAGACAGGCCCGCCATTACGATGTCATTGAGATCGTTACGCCACTCGAGGCTGTTGTCTGTTGTGCTGTGTTGGCCCAATTTGGTTGACTGATGCTTCAGGTAATGAATCTTCAGCTTCATCTCATCGCAGAAGGCCTACAGAAAAAGTTGTCTTTAGTTTGGTAGCTCTTTGGAGTGTCTAGGCGGTGGGCAACTATTTACCTGATTGCAGAGATCACAATGATGGTGGAGCTTCTTTTTAAGTTTGCAAAACGGGCGCTGGCACAAGGTGTTCAGCTGGTCGGGTGATGTGCTGGCTGACGCCACCGGAGACAGTTGACGCACTTGGGACGTCGGTGAGTCGTTGGTGTCCGAGTTTTGGGGGAAATAGGTACCAGCTGCTCGAACAACTTATTTAGTAAATAACAAATTAATTTCTACACGAATTCATTTGGCTCATTTGTCTACAAACTTACCGAGGACTCGTTCATCGTCGCTGGCTTCCGACTTGAGCAGTGAACTCTCGTCAGAGATTTTATTCAATTCCGCTGGTGATCGCACCGTCAGTCTTCCCGACTGTTCGCTAGCATTTAGTTTGCGTCCCAGTACAGAGTCGTCATCCTGGTAGCTGGACTGATCGTTGTTGTTGGTGGCTGTGATAATGTTGTTATTATTTGGGTGTGGTGAGTGACGAGTGGCTGTCTCTGGCGCCGTGTCCTCGTCAGTGGCGGATGTGCCAACTTTACATATCAACGAGCGACACACGTGCGTCGACTGTTCACTGTCCAATGTGAACGAGAACTGACAGTGGACACAGTGGAAATGATTGGTCGTCTTCTTGTTGGGACAACCGTACTGCCGGCAATCATAGGCGGCGTCAAAATACTTGAAGTTCTCTTGAATGACGACAGCCTCATGAAAAGTCTCCGCATGCATTTCGAGTGTCGACGTCGTTGTGGTCACATAGTGACAGCGGGCATGCGGACAATGAAAATGAAGCTCCTGATCCTGACAGTCCAGCTCCTTGCAGAACTGTTTCATCAGCATACTTTTGAAGAGGCGACTTTCAACGGTGCGCGCCTGCTCCAGATGCTGTTCAATATTGCTGGCTGATGCCTTGCCTCCAATGCCTGACTGATCGCCCTTGTCCAACTTGAAGCTGGTAAATATGGCCTGAGGCGACTGCTGAGCCTGAAGAAAATATAATTAGCATCTCAAGAAATGTGTGGGAAGGAATAGGACAAACTTACATCATTGTACACTTCGACAACACGATTCTTTGGCGGACGTCCACGCTTACGATTGAAGAATCCCTCAATCGAGGTGATCTGCATCGGATTGGAATTCTGGATGATGTGCTCAGCGCTCTGTGTCACCTCATGCAGACGCATGTGTTCGGTGATGCTGGCGAATGTGCGTGCCACAACAGTGTCACATCCGCGAATCAGACAGTGCAAATGTGGCGCCTCACCACTCCATGAGCACTCAATCAGCGTGCCATCCCGCGGCTGGCCGTTCATTGGCGGTCGCGACGTCACATCCAAATTGAGCGGCTCATTCTGTTCGACGGTCGTCTGCGAGGAGCAGTGATCACTAAAGTAGGACCGCATCAGCATCTCAATGTCGTCAGAACTAGCGGCCGCACCACTCGGAATTATGTTCTTTGGGATACGTTCTTCAATGGAATCAGTGGCGGCGCCATTTTTGTGCTGTCCCTCGTAGCCGGCCTGGCTCATCATCTGCTGGTGGCGCTCATGAATCTGCTGCAGCACATCAACTGGCAGGGATCCGTTGCCGTACAGCGACACCAAGTCAATGGCGCTGTTTCTCGCTGACTTCTTGGCACCGGAACTGCCCTGCATGGCAGCTGAGAAATCCATGCTGGTGGTGGCGGCCTGCGATGAGCCAGCCGATTTGTTGGCCGCAGCAGCGGCGAACTGTTGACTGATCTGGGTGTCAGCCAGCTTCTGGGCCATCTTAAAGCGCTGGTACGCCTGCTCAGAGTCAAGACGTTCGTGTTTGCGCTTGTGACTTAGCAGCTGGCCGCTAGAGTGCAGCACATAGAAGCAGTTCTCGCGAATGCAATGGATGTGATTGCAGAGGCGCGAGAAGCGACATGTCGCGTATGGACAGCCCTCGGATTTGAGGAACTTCTTGAAGCCGTCACGCGCCAACTGGATGTCCTTCATGTGGTAGGACTTGTGTTTTTCTGTTGATTGAATTTGGGAATGGAGAGGGGCAGGGCTGGTCAGTAAATTTGAAATTTGATCTGACAAAATATATATTTACCCATATCGGCCTTGTTCTTGAACGTGTACTTGCAATTATCACGTCTGCAGTGGAAGTGGGTTGTTCTGGCGTTCGCGTAAATACAATAATCAGCTTTGCACTCCTCGGTAGCGCGGAAGCGTTGGAATCTGCGCGCAATTACAATGAAATAACAATAAAGCAAACTGACACAGATTCGTTTACATGGCAAGATAACTAGTGAGTGACTCTCCAATAAACACCTTCTTCTTCTTCTCGCTGTTTCGGTGACACTTACCCTTCCTGAAAGATGGCCTCATCTTTGCGGTGATAATTGGCGTGCATCTGGACGTCACTGGTGCTGATGTACACCTTGTCGCATTGCTGCTGAATGCAGTGATAGTGAGTCTGTTTGCGATTGTGCGAACAGTTGCCGAACTGTTGGCTGCAGTCGTCGCTGGATGAGAAGCGCAGGAAGCCATGATTGAGGCTCTCGTTGCGCTTCTTGTGCCACTTCAGGTGGCGGATGATCTCCTCCTTTTTGCACAGCACCTTGCCGGAGCAGTTGACGTCGTAGCAGTGATAATGATCGCGCATGTTCTCGACAATGCACTTTTTGTTGTTGCAGTCCAGGTAGGAGTTGCACTTGATTAGGTATTTGGCTGAATCGTCTGGAATTGGGATGAAACAATTTTTGTGTGTTTTAGGGTTTTTGTTTTTTTTTAATTTTGTTTTTTAGAGGGAATCTAACAAATAATTTGTTTTGAATCGAAAAGATTTGTGAATTGTAATTGCTGAAAGATTTCTTAAAGATCTTCGAACAGCATCTGAGCAGCATCTGGAGCGACGATTTCGCCAAACAAACGTACAATTTCCATATTTTCCATAATGCCTACTTTCATTCATTCCGCTGCGCTTTGAATTCCTTCAATTCAGCTGTTTTCTTCTCTTGCTTCTTATGTTTTACCCGCAAGTCAAGTTTTTTAGTTTTTTATTTTGTTCTCGGAATACACAGCGTCGAGCATCAGCCGCGCTTCAGCGTCGCCGCGCCGCCTCACTCTCTTTTACATATTATATTTAAGCTATTTAAGCCAATAAAGAACTAATTTACAAATCGTGGGAATATTAACCAACTTTGATTTCATGCAATTGAAACAAATTGAATGTAAGTGCTCACCACACATGTGGATATGTTTGCACATGGTCGCGGCGTTCGCGTGTGTTCGGGCGATGCTGCCCGGACCGCTGTTTTTCCACTTTTGTGACAAATTTTCACTATTGGATGGACCCACATGGAATTGGGTAGGGAAGGGGTCGACGGATTGCATCAGGCTTCCATGGAAATGGCTGTAGCAGAAAAGATTGCGATTTATGATGTACACTTCCGCGGGAGTGATCGTGCCACAGATGAGCACAAATAGAGTTTCATCTGTCGCATGTTCTCAAGTGCGCCGAGTGTTTTTGTTTTATTGTTTGTTTTTTTTTCTTCTTTTTGTTTGTTTTTTTTTTTTTTTTGCCCATTTTATTTGTTGTTTGTGGAGTATGAATGTTTGACGCAATTAGGGCGATTAATTTATGTGGTTGTAGCGAAAAGTGGGTCACATGTGGAGGAGAATGTGTCTGGGAAAGTTTTGTTCGAGTGTCTAGGCGGATTTATGGACATTAGGTGGATGAAAACTGAAGGATCTGATGGGACGCTTCGACATTTTAATAATTCAACTTAGTTTTTGAGTGTAATCATATTTCCCCCCCCCAAAAAAGTCGTTTAAAGCATGATTTCCATTCCTCATTATGTTTATGTTGCCTGTACTCATCGAAAACGTGACTCAACGACTCTCAACTCACCAACAACCAGGACTTCCAACATAAAAGCCGATGCAATCAAAACCGTCCCAAAAAAAAATGCAATTTCAGTTGACGAAAAGAAAAAAAGGCAACAACCCTTTTGCCGTCGTGTAATCCTAATTGATGGAAGGGATGTTTTTTGTGTGTGTGTGAACAATATTCGTGTTTTTCGTGTCACAAAACAGATGTCCTGATCGAGGGACAAATTGTTTGTGTAGCTGGCAGCCACAATTCAGCCTGACCCGCCGATGAATGTCCATTAAAACGTGCAAAATAGTTCTATGGCCGATTAGGCCAGCAATAAATCGCTGGCTTGTACAATTCTTGCAATTGTGTAATCCAGGTTAGAGACGCTGGGTGGTGGTGGTGACCGGCGCACCCAAAATTAGCCGCGATAAACCAATTCGTCTTGCACTTTGTGCCATTCAGCTATTTCAATGCGCCAGAGATCCGCACACATTCCTGTCAACCGATGCATTTCGGTGCATTCGCAAATTGATTTTGGTGTGTATTAGCCGGATTAGTTGACTATAATTAATTCATTTTGTTGCATCCAAAAGTGTCAGGCCACCAGTCCACCACCAGCAGATCGCTGAAACGGTGGTTGGCTCTTGCTGTTTTCTGGGTTTTTTGTTGTTGTTGTTGTTGTTGTTGTTGTTGTTGTGTTGTTTTTTTGTTTTTTTCGCCGTGGAAGTGTGCGTGGACGCACATATATCAGCAATCGACTACTACTCGCCGTTTTGTTGGTTGAAGATCTTCTATCTTGATCTTCGGTTTTACATCTCGTTACTGCACTTTTGCACGAATTTAAATGCTAAAATTCTTGGCAATTGTTGCGAATTCTAAATTCAATTAAACGGATAAACACACAAAAATAGGAGAGCCGCTAAAAATCACACTCATTGCCGCACCGCGACGCTAATGAAGCGCGACCGACAAGAGAAGAAACAAAACGACGACAAAAAAAATGAAGAAGGGAAAAACAACAAAACAAAAACCGAATAGAGGGAAAAAAAGGGCAGAGGGCACTCTGACGATCGCGAATAAAAACTCAAAACCTCACGAACTGCAATTGAATCTAAATTTAATTTTAGGAAATTTCACTTAAGCATCGACCATCGGCTCGCGGATATTTACAACTGAATCTGACCAATCTGAAGATTGGCGATTGTTCGCGATGAACGTTTCACTATTTTCTTGGAAGCAACTTTTTGTTCGTTGTATATCATCTTGGAAGCTGACAGCATTTTGTCCAGTTCCAATGAAAAAACACAAATTTTCAAAAAAACTGACCAGCTTCCAAGGAATCGCCATAAATACACTCAGAAACAGTACTCACCACTTAGTTGACGCTCCTCGTTTTGTACATTCGCCAATTGCTGCAGCATCGGCGTGAAATAGTTCTGGATAAGAAACAAAAATGAAAGACAAATCCAAATTAGATAAGATTTCCAGCAAACACACACAAAACAAAAACACTAAAAAAAAAAACACTCGAATCCACAACAACAACAACAACAAAAAACTCCGCTCAACCTACCGCTGGAAAATATTTGGCGTATTTGTCCATATTCTTCAAGGATAATTTGGTGTCACTACTGTTAAAGGTGCCCTCACTGCCGCGCTCATCTGACGCATTCGAGTCCTCGTTGTTGCCGCGCAAATGTGACAGATCAAAGTTACTGGGCGAGTACTGGTCATCACTGAAGCCGTCGCGCGGACTGGTCGACACCAGCCGCTGCCGCCGCCCATACTCGGACGTGTCATCATGCGGCTCCATCTTAATGGAAGACTCATTCAGATCACTGTCCATGTGTCCAGTGGACATCAGCTGCTGATGGACCAGTCGTGTGGGCGTTGACGCCTCCAACGACGGCATGAATGGCACACCGGCCGAATGCACGGACACCGGTGACGAGGCCACACTGTTTGACGACTTCATCAGGTTGATGGCCTCCGTCGGTGCTGGTGTGCTGTTGTTGTTGGTGGTGGTGGTGGTGGTGGTGCTGGTGGTGTTGGCCGTGTGGACATCGGCGTCTGGCTGGGCTAGTGTCCGCTGGACACCGAACAGTGACGCCACGTCAATGGCGCCGGGCCTATGGATGCCGGCAGCGACAGCGGCGGCGGCGGCGGCTGACAGTGCCGACTGCGACACACCGTTGTGACGGATCTGCTCCAGATGGTGCAGGGCATTTGTGATTGGTGTCCGCGGCGGCGTCGGTGGCTCCAGCGTGGGCGCACAAAATCCATCTGCAAGTAAATTAAGATCATTATTATCACTGTTTGGGTTGGTTGGTGGCTGATTCTCAGTAGACTCGTCGCTGTCGGATGCTGTTGCCGTTGACTTTTGCTGCAGAAGACTTAGCAACAGCAACTGCACAAAGTAATTGTCCATTTGAGACGAGTCCATTGAGAAGTCACTGTTTTTATTTTTCTTCTTTCAAATAAATGTTTTTTTTTTTGTTTTTTTGGTTAAGATGTTTGTTTTTGGTTTGGTTTGTCGCTATACAAAAGTCACTTTCATAGATGTTCAACGAAAGACGCTCGTGTGTAGACTGAGGAGCTGTTTCCAAAAATTTGGCTAAAAAAAAAAATCAGTGCACCTAAAAAATTTGTTAAAAGGGAGGGGGATGAACGACTGAAATCGAACTCGAGGGTTGAATTGAGTAACAAACAAAAAAAAAAACGCAAAATAAAGGAAACAAACTCTTTCTTTCCGGGACCCGAAGTTGCATTAAAAAACTGCACACCTGAGGGAGAGAGAGAGGGATGGAATGTGAGAGCAGAAAAAGGTCCCTTAAGGCGACAAGAAGGGGAGAGGCATTTAAAATTTAAAGGAAACCTAAAAACGCAACAAAAAACGAAAACCAATAAATTTCCGGAAGTCTTGTAAGAAAATACACTTTTTGTGACCAAAAAAAAATAACAAGAAGAAGAAGAAGACGAAAGTTGTCTATCTGTCTCGCTGCCGAATGCAGGCAAAGTGAGAACGACGATCGCACGGTAACGCCCCGATATTCTTACACGAATTCTACAAGAATTCCTGCCTATCAGCCTGAAGGATCTTAGGAGCGACGATAATTAAGACCAGAAACTCATTTACTAATTGGCGTTTTGGTGTGTCAGCGTGACTTCTGCCGGAAGATGTCATTTAATTGGCTGGCAAAGTGTCTTCAAATGTTATTCATAAAAGTTAATGACAATTGAAATGGAAGCGCCAGAACGTGTGTGTCTGCACGCGATTGCATCTGCAGTGCAGGCCGGGACACCAATGCAATGTGTGTTAATTCCACGGCACGTTTACATGCGATGCTGGGCCGATCTGGTATCCAGTTGGCGATTTGGGTGGCCAATTGTGGCCGGTGAGACTCGTGCCGACACGTGCTACACCTCTGCCCCAACAGCATGCAAATTCGGCTATTATTTACTTAACTAGACCATAGCCATCTTAAGGTCAATTCGTTTTTTATGTTGTTTTTTGGTTTTTTTTTTTTCTTAAGATGTTGGAGCCTACGGAGTGGTCGCTTAATCGAAATGGCCACATTTAAATCCATTATACACGGCCAATCAGCAATGGAGCGACCACAGTTCGCCTGAGGGCTGAAAAGTTCCGACAAATAAATTGAAAGTCGGCGCGAAAACATCCATAAAACTTGAGGTCTGAACTATTGTACGAGTTCTCGGTTGGCACTTTTTTTTGTTTTTTTTGTTTTGTTTTTTTTTTTCCGTTGGACCTGGCTCCAACCGTTTTTACCCACTTTGATGTTTCCAATTTTTTTTCTGACACTCTTTCTGGCTCTGGCCACTGAATTTCGATACTTCTAAAAAAACAAGCAACATGTTATCCATTAAAAATCAATTGGATTAAGCGACTGCGTGTATGTTTCTTGTTTTTTTTTTTTTTGTCTTTTTTGTGTTGTTGGTCTCTCTCTATTGCTCGGTGATTTGGGTCCCAAATCTATTGAATTCGGATATTTGTGGTTGAAGATTTACAAATTATTATGTAGATTTTCTATGAAATTATAAATGAAAGTTCAATCACAATTCATTAGAGTTGAGCGTAACGTTTTTTTTTTTCGTTTTTTTTTTTTGGCCGATTTTAGAAACGTGTAAAATTAGGGGTCCCACCAGAAATTAATGCACTTCACTGATATTTGATTAATGACAATTAACGAGGTTTTTGTGCGGGATTACGTCAAAGATTTGCCATCTAAGTGGGGAACTGTTTCTCGTTTGGTTGTTGTTGGACTTTGAACGAATTTGTCTAATTTTTATTCATTTGGTGACTCGGTAATAATTTTCCATTCTTCCCAGACAATTTTGGAACCTCAAAACAACTGTAATCATCTGATACAATGTATAGGACTTGTCTTTAATTATCGACCAAATGAGTTCATCTTTCACCGCCTAACGGAAACCACCAGTCTTAGAGCTATTAAAGTTGCTCACACAAGAAAACCGCAAACATGCAAAAAGTATCAATATCCGCGCAACTAAGTATCTAAGATCGGGATCATGCAATACGTCTTATGATTTATGGGACATGCCGAAATAAAGAATTGCACCCAGCTAACACCGTCAGACTGGCGGAATATGACGACACAACAACAACAACAACAAAATTTGGGTAAAACTAAAAGGAACAGTGGAAAGGGTTCACACTGAAATGCGCTCATCTGCGCTGCAATGTGGCCAAATGCACTTCGATGCGTCGTTCCAACACACAACTTCAACATTTTATAAAATCGGGCATTAATGAGACACATGTCATCTGGTGAGGCGCGCGCGGCAATCTTTCACAATAAAATAAATTACGAGTCTTTTTTTAGAAAAAAGGCAAACAACGAAAAAAAAAATGAAGAAAAAGCAGAAAAAGAACTTAAAGTAAAGAACCTTTGCTTTGGCGGAAAAGAGTTTGTTCCAACGGATTCGAGTGTGAGAGACCGCAGATCCATCAAGGCAGATGATGAACAAAGTTTTCTGTATTTCTTTGAGATTTGTGAAAATACAAGCAAGACACAAAGAGAGTTTGTTTGGGGAAATGTTGTGAAAAGCAGCGCAACATAAAACAAAAACATGAAAACATATGCATTCAACCCTATTTTCCGCCTCCGTTATCGGGTTTTTTTTTTCTCCATAAATTTATGTACAAGTACGACCACAAACAAACAGCATACAACATAAGTCATAAGTGGATAATTCATTGCATTTAATAGCATGTGCCTGGTTTTGTTTATGACGATAAGTTTTTTTTGTTCACTCTCAAATAAATAGAAAATTCTATACAGACAAATGTGTTTTATTTAATTAAAAAAAAAAACAAAACAAAATTAGGCAGCTAGAAAATTTAAAATGTATGAAAATAATTAAAGATTCAATTTAAAATGCAACATTTCGCGAATTAATACAAATACCATTAACATTTTTAGGACCCCAACGATTTCCAGGCATTTTGTTGAACATAAAAAAAAAATGAAAAAATGCAAAGTTCTTAATGCTGACAGCGAAGAATAGAAAATAGGACCCTTAAAATGCAATCATTTATCAACATATTTTGCAAGTTTTTTATTCCCGTAAAATGGTCCTTACCGTAAAGTCCTGCAGCCAAACAACAACAAAAACTCCGATGACGTTTGTCTCATTAAACTGAAATTACCATAAATCAAACACGGAACTCGCCCGGGACCCTTTCTTCCAAAACAGTGTATTTTATATCCTGAAGAACTTATGCAAGGGCAAGGTTTTTCTCATAGACGATGATGTCCCAAATTGAGGCCTGCCAGCTCGGTTAGATATCCAAAAAATGCATAGTTCACCAACACACACACACACAAGAAATACTTAAAGGGAAGAAAACGTCGCAGGTCTTACCCCGTGCAGCGACAAGGAACACGACAAAAAGGATATAAATGTGCATTTATAAGCGAATTGGAAGAAATCGTGACACGGACACATGAAAAATGGTTTATTTGCACGATATTGGGTTACGTGTTACATAATAGGGGACCCCTTTACCGAAAGGAAAATATAAGAAAAGCAAACAGAGAAATACGTAAAACCCAAGAAACGTAAGAAAATATTCTATCATTACGTTTGATTTCTTTCTACCTTTCCGTAGGTTCGTCTACATTTTTTAGTCGAATTAAGTAAAAGGGTTTCAAAGGGTGTTGTTTTCCATCGTTCACGTGATGCAGTCGAACGGAGGGAAGGGGAGGGGGGGGGGGGACAAGACACAACAACTAGGAACAAGAAAAAAAAGAGTTTTTCCCATAAGTTAGAGCGCGTTCCTTTGTACCTCTTTCATGATCCTTTCTATTTGCACAGATTAATGATTCGCATGCATCCTTTCTTTGCCTTGCATATGTGCAGTTATTATGCAACGGTACTCCGCTATTTCGGTGCGAATATGCATCAGTTGGCGAGGTACAACAACAACAACAACAAAAAAAGAGGTGATAAAAAGGAAACGGCAACTGTTGCATTGTGGCAAAAAGGATTAAAATTCAATGGGAAAAAGGGTAATTTTGATTTCGAGGCGACAATATATTCGGGATGCGATGCAATTTGATAACCTTGAAAATGGCAGTTTTGGCTTTTGTTGCATCGGCAAATTTTGTATCCTGAATGCAGTTTTGAAATTGGATAAATTATCCCTTTTTTGTTGTTGTTGTTGTTGTTGAGATTTGAAATGGCTTCTTTTTTCCGTTGTTGTCGCATAAATGTTTTGCATAACTCTTATTTATATAGTTTTTTCTTTTCGGAATAAAAGATTTACTTCTTGTACGATTAAACTCAAGATTTAACAATTTATAAAGACAAGACAAATTATCCGAGTAAAATGCAAAGTGGGGCAAATTGTGTTTTGTAAATTTTATGGAATTTTCGTCTCATAGGCAACCAAAAACAAAACAAAAAATCTCAATGACACTACAAATCTTCCAACAAGCATCTTATAATAAGCATTTTAAAATAATGACTATTAAATGATCACGACCCCTTCCAAATCATGTGAAAAAACAAAATCACCAAAAAGGTGAAATAAAAAACGCCACATAAAGCCGGAATTATTCGCGAGCTATATCGTTTTTCTTTTCATTGTTGCTGCTTCTTACGGTTTTCTGACGAAGCTGGTAAAAGATGAAGCCAGGGGGGGAATCCGATCACACGCACATTTTATATCAAAAAATTCATTTTTTATCGTCTTTTTTTTTTTTTGGTTTTCGTTTTGTTTGGTTGGCACAACAAAAAGGGAAACACAACAATTTTTGCAGCAGGTAGAATGTTAGAAAACTGTGAGCCAAAAAAGGCTAGGAGAGCAAAAGAAAACCCGAAGAAATCATCAAATCCACTGTATATTAACATTTAGGGTAGAAGACAATCGATGGCTAGAGAACCGTAGCAGCGGCACAATAATGCAAAGGTGCATCATTTAACCTTAATAATCCTAACCTATGCACCCTGGAATGTGTCTGTGCCAATACAATATCTATAGCTGTGAGTTTCCCTCGTTTGCGAATCTTTCGTTTGAGCCTCTGCCCTCCATCCATGCCCGTAAAGATATCGAACAAACGAGGTCTGACGATTGAAGTGATCGCGCGACGACCGGGCCCCGGCTCGACCTACGGTGAGACCTTAGATGAGTGAGTAATCGGCTGTGTGCGTCTTATATTGATCTTTCGGGGGCATCTTTCGCTTATGCGAGCTCTGTGGACGCAATTTAGCGGAAAAAATGCGTTAACCCCTATGGGTTAAGTGAAATCTATATTCTCCGGTTACATCATCCGCAGGCGACAGTCGAAAGAGTACAGCGTGAAAGAATGTTTTGTAATGCCTGAGACCTCTCCTAACCAAGTCGAAAAGAAAAAGAAACGAGCAAAGGAAAGGGGGCAGAGCCGATGAAGTAATAATAGCAATGAAACGGTTAAATGTTTGTTAAGTACATAAATACCGCCGAATCCATGGGAATATTTTTTTTTTTTTGGGTAATTTAGCAAAGTTCCATCGAATTGTTTGCATAAGTATTTTGCGATTTTTATTGAACCAAAAAAAAAAAGAAAAGAAAAAACAAAACAAAAATCTGATAAGGATGATTTACAGTCCTTTAGAAGGATTTAAGAACAGTACTCACCTAGAGCAGGATTCTTGATGGCGTCGACAATGTCATCCGGCGACAATTGCAGCCCATAAACATTCAGCAGCTCTTTGACAGCGTTGAATGCATTGAAGGCGAACTCGAATTTCGCCTGCGGACTGTCACCAGCCGCCGCGGCGGCCGCCTCGCCGACAGTCTTTGATATGGAGAAATTGGTGCGTGGAATCTTATAAAAGTGATTGTTGTCCGTATCGACGCTCAAATCTTGTGCGGTCGCCACAACATTGTCGCGCGTCTCGCTGTTCGCGACATTCGTCGCGGTCGGTTGCAGCTTTCGCAGGATGAACGACGTCTGGTCGACCAGCTGCTGAGTGCCGTGACAGAAGCGCGGATCGATGCTGGACGAGGCCATAGCGGCGACGGTGGCTGCCTCTTGGGCGCGTCTCGCCAATTTGTCAGCGATCGTTGTTGATCGACTGGCAGCACTGGCGGAGCTGTGGTCAGAGTTGCGCATCAGCTGGGCCGCCAATGTGGCTGTGTCGAAATGGATGCCGTTGGTCTGGCTGGTTAGTTCATCCTCGTCGGCGGACGCTGAGCATCGGGGATTGAAGTTTTTGCGCTTGTTGCGCGTCTGGATGTGATTGCTGAGCAGAAGTTTGCAGCCAGCCAGGGCTGTACTGTCGGTGGTGATGGCGGTGTTGCTGTTGGATGGTGGTGAAGCTGACGGATGGCTGTGTTGTGGTGCTGTCGACTGGCCGTGAGTGGCAGTTGCTTCCATGGCTGTCCGGTCACTAAAAAAAAAAACAAACAAATGAAACTATTAGCATGAATTACTTTTGACAGGCCAAATTGTCGCAAAATTTCTTTAAACAACAAAAAAAAAGAGTCCTTTTTTAAGTAGAGAAATCGATAAAACGGCCAATTGAGGTCCTTTGGTGTCATAATATTGACTTTATGCAAACGATGAAGGAGAATTATATGAATATTAGGGGGTACTTAAGGTTTTCTTCTTTCTCATTGTCACAGATCTCGACCAACAAGGGTCCGCATAAATAACGACTCAATAAAGGACGAAAGGTCCGCATTGTTTGCAGTTTCACGGCAAAATCCATAAGGTCCATGCCAGATTGTCAATAGATTTGCGTAAAGAGAACAATGGGATTGGCTTTCGTCGCCTTTTCTGGTTCATATGTGTGTTAAGTGGTCCCTTTTTGTTCATCTTCTTTGCGCCAGAAATGCGTCTTCGCTTTGTCCTTCCCTCCTTAGTCGCTTCTTGAATATATCAATATCAATATTTTCACACCTAATTTTTTAATATTCCGATCACCACAACTGATCTGTGCTCAAGATGAATTCGTTACGGCGCGTCGAGTGGTAACAAAGGAAAGAACAAGAATAGAAGGACCATAAAATATCGGACGTGCGGCCGTTTGGACCATTTAAGGACGTTTAAGGGTGCGGCTAACCCCTGGCTGAGCATTTATGGCCATTGTTCGCAATTAGGTCACCGCTCTAATTTGTCACTGATGGGATTTGTGCGAGAAGTTAATCTTGTTTCTCACAAGAAAAGTGGGATAAATGACCTCTGGAGTCTGGGTGAATGGATATCGCCTCAGAAGACGAAGTGTTTAATTGGTTATTAGGCTAAATTCTTTCGAAAAGAGAACGACCGAAAGAGATAATGTTAATCTATGATGAGTACATTAACATTTCCAATCCACAAAAGAACTTATTGTTTAGAAATGTTGGAGTCTCAATTAAAAAGTGCCCATTGGCCGCATACAAAAATATGTTTATGCTGTCTTATGACGAGGAATTCTCATCAACCAAATGCCAGAAACATTAAACGAGTCCCATTACACGTGACTGATTCTCTGAGATTCGTCTGCAAATGGCAACAACATTAATCGACTGCCATTGAAATGTGTTCTTATATGAGTCGGCTAGCCAAAATGCTAAAGATGCCAACAATCTTGATACTCAAACAAAAAATAAAACAAAGACGACAGATTATTAGAATTGAAAAAAAATGTTTCGATCCTTAAATCGGTCAGCTAAGTCACCGAAACTGACGAAAAGATTGCATTTAATGTTGCTGGCAGTGGCCGGCAGAGAACTACAATTGCATCGGCTGCACTTCATTATGAAGCTGCTGCAGTTTGGTGCATTTCCATACGAATTTATTCGGCAGAACTGTAAGGAGCCGCTCAGAGTAAAGTTCGCACATTTTCTACATCTTCAAGACACATGGTGAGCGAATGAAAACGACAAAACAAGTTAAAGACACATAAATTCACTGACGTTTACTTAAGTTTAAGTGCCACGCCGATTTGGCATCTTGATTGGTTTAAACTTTTTAACTTTAAACAAGTTTAACTATCGACTGTAAATCATTAGGGTCCAGCAGTTAGAGGTTCAGGGAATCGATGTTAATGACTTAAATTTGTATAGTAAATTTTTGGGAGGTTCGCCAAAACAAAAAACAAATTGTGCTGTGTTTTCTTAATGCAGCCATAAGAACCACAATCAAGTGTGGTTGAATTGTTCAAGGCACAAGATAAAACAGCGCAGCAAATAATCCACGAAACCACAAAAAAAAAGGTTGTCTGCAACTATAAAGATCCAATTAAAAGGCATGGTGGAAACATAAAACAAAATATATGCTGCATGCATACGCTTATGACTTTATGAGCAATAATTTTTATGATGACGTTTATGCTGAGCTGCATTTCCAGCATAATATTTTAATTCCAGGCCCCCAAGACCCAGAGGACAGAGCGATGATCCTACAACATGCATTAGCAAGAGCAGGATTACGCTAAAATCGGCGAAAACAATTCATACCGCGAAAACAGTTTGCCCTTTTCAATGTATTTTTTTGGTTTGGCCTTCGGTTTTTTGTTTTTGTCGTTTTCTTGGCAATGAAATGAAAATAAAAGTTATTTGGGAGTGCATTTTTTTTTGTTGTTGCGGGAAAGCTGCATAAAAGCTAAAAAAAATGCAAGCCCCCACAAGAGCAGACGAGACGCGCTCAATAAAGAAACGCCAACCATAAAAATATTGTTCAGTTGTTATTGATAATTGTGAATTCGTTTTGAGACCCCAAAAACGATATCGTTAAGAAACGTTAATACTCGCGGTGAGCCTATAACATTTAATTAGTAAGGATGCTAAGATTCCAGAAGCCCAAACGATTTACTTGGACCATTGAAATCCAAAGAAAAAACACAATTTTGAGGAGTTAAGGTCTGTCGGGCGTCGGTTTGTCGAAAATTGGCAGGTCCCAACGATTTTAATGGCTAAATGGTCTGGTATTTTGGAATGGAGTTTACGACCGCCAGACGATCGCCTCCGTAGACTAATTGTGAAAGAGATTAAGACCCCAGCCATTTAGCGCGTCGTTTATTAATTTCAAAGATATTCAATGGAAATTAACAAAAAAATTAATTCTAAGAAAACTACCGAATCTTTACAAAACCCGAAAATCATTAAATCAATCAATGAATATGATCGCGCTCATAAATTTTGAAATTAACAATACTGCCGTCAAGAATTTATCACCTGGCTAACTCCCAAGTTGGCTATAAATCCATCTAAGGTCTAGATGGAAGCATCAGTCAGACGGTAGACAAATGTTTCGAGGTCAAAACATTATTTCATTCATATTCACAGTTTACAGACACATAACTCATCGCATCTCAAAGAGATCACCAGAGTTCTGTGCGGCAGGCATGTCTCAGTAAGAATGTGGCTAGCACCTTTGCATGCATCAAATTAGCATTCGCTTGCATTCAGCATTTAGTCACTTTTGCACATCATAATGCACAAATAAATGCAACGGATGTGCTCCAGCTCTACAATAACGTCACTAATCCCCATAAAAGCTGCATCGAATGCGATCTAGCTTGTGGCCGTCTGTGGAAAAACTAAGAAAAGTAATTACATGCGCCAGAGACCTTAAAGTGCGTGCGTACATGCTGTGCATAAAGTCGCCTAGTTGCATTGGCTCTGGTGCACCAAGATCTTTAAGTTTACTCGTACATCTACACAGCTGGGAGTGGCGACGCTATATCGCGAGTGTATTCATATATTATGGTAAAATGCGCGCGATGCATGGCCTATAATCAGACGCGAATGTCTCTTGGTTTTCCTTTTGTCGTTACAGATGCAATGAGAAATGAGGCTTTTGTCTCAACTCTACAGGTAAGTATGTGAGTCCTCTGACTTAGTTAAGTCTTATGAAACAATTAGATTTAGTAAATTCTTGCTGTAGGAAGTTTCTTATAATTTTGTGTTTGACCTCAACAGCTGGGGTCCAGACAACAAAAATTGAACAAACGCTACAACATACTTAATCCCTCAGCCACAATTCGACGGAGTTGCAGTAGGCCGATCTTGTCCTTGATCGTTTATACTTTACACATTAAAACGAGATGCCGAGAGACCCCAAGATGCTGAAAGTCGCATAGCACAACAAAACTAGTATGTTCATTCACAACAATCCTTGCGATCATGCGAAAGAGAAGAAAAAAAAACATACATGAAAATTACTATCATCACATATATCTGCGATCGCGGCGATCGCTGAGCGCACTGCCCTCGCTGGCTTGCGCCTACATGTGTCGTTGGCTGCAGTATTTATGCAGTTTTACCTCTCTGGTTGTTGTTGTAATAGTTGCAATCAATAATTTAGCATAAAACAAAAACAAAACACATCATTTCAGCTGATCAAAAATCGATCTTAAAATGTGCGATCAGTGATCAGACAATTGTTTTCGTACTGATCAGTGTCTGTAATCTCCATATGAATTGATCGCTGGTGTCTGGCGTCACAAACAGCAAACGCACACGTCCCAGCCCTCTCAACATCTTACATGCATATATGTAGATGAATTATGTACGTAAATGAAGCAATCACACAACAATTGAGACGCACACAAGACGGCGCTCATGCTAATAAATAATTAATTGGAGACAAATATTTAAACTGGAAAGGTTACAAAATAACTGGAGAGTGGCGTGGTTGAAATATATGGGAATTCCATTGATTCTCATGCTGTGGAAGTGGCCCCCAAACGCCGCGAACGTACCTCGTCTGGAGTACCCAGTTGTGAGAGGATCACAGTGAAATCAACCGTTAGTCAGGAGATCAGTCGGAGTGACCTTGGGCGAGTGTTCTTAAGGTCTCAGCGAACCAGCCAGGTAAAATAACGATTTCCTGATCAACTCAAATCATATTTAAGTAACCAACTCAAATATAAGTTCTCCGAATTCCAAACGATGACATTTCAGGACCCGTGTAACCGAATAGTTGCCTTCATACCAAAAAAAACAAAAAAGCACATTTGGAATTAACCATTTTTGGAGCTGTCAGTTATTGTTTTTCTGCCTCTTTTACCCACATTTCCAAACTTCTATAAATTCAAATTAAGATGTCAGTGCCGACTATGAGCCAAAACCACATCAATTTTCGTATGGTAAAAAAAAAGTATCACAAAGAAACATAAAAACGACTTATTAGAATACATTGATCGTTTCCCATACCAGAACACTTTCCGTCGCCAGCTTATGTTGATGTATATTCAATTACATGCATTGCATTGAACCTCCATAGGTTCAGCGGCATAACTAGTTGGCATCTCTAATGGAAGCATAAGACGAACAGCCAACGACAACGATCTTTAAAACGCGCCCGATCTATATAAACCAATTGGTTACACGACCAACCAAAACAGAAACGAAACAACCGAAAATAATAACGAAAAAAAAAGAAAAAAGAAAAAATTAAAATTGAAAAACATTAATATTGGTGGAAAAAACTTGATTCTGCGTCCGCGTCATTCAGTCATCATTTTCGGGTCGTGTACTAGCATCTTATTCGTCTATTAAATGTTGTTTTCCTTCATCCAAAGAAAGAAATCCAATTTAAATAATTCGAGTTCATTGGTAACGACGAGAAATTGTAAACGCTTGGCGCTCATAATTACGTTTAGCGACGGTCGCACGGTAGGGGGGGGGGGGGGGGTAAGGGGGGGGAAAAATGCGCCCAATTTTTTTTTTTTTTTTTTTTTTGAAAATTTACAATTTCTTTGTCGTTTGTTTCAACTACAATATTCACGTTGGATCAGAGAAATTAGGTTTTGTCGTTCAGCCAGTACATTCCAAAGTCGTTCAATCGCCTTCAACCTAATCCAATGCAGCCATCTGAAGATCAGATCGTTTTTTGATGGTTTTTCGTATTAAACTTCGTATGAAAACTTCAACCACCGCACGAGTAAAAATATTTCTATCTTTTTCTCATCGAAATAATGTGTGGGGGGGGGGGGGGGCAACGAACAACAACAACAAAAAATTATATTATAATAAAATTAAAAACTGAGGCAAATAAAAAAAACAACGAAAAAACATAACGAAAAACAAAACCGTCGACATACCAGAGAAAAACACATGCACAAAACGGAAAAATTGAAGTGAACACAAAATATATGTGAAACGAGCGCAATGTAAAGGCGGCAAAGGCAACGAACAAAAATATTTGACGAGAAAGATTGTCTGGATTAAGATAAATTGAATTTCATAAAAGGTGTGTCAGCTCAAGGTTGATGGCTAAAAAGGATTTTTAAATACATTGATCGCGAGCCACGCCGCGCCGTTTCTACGGCGTCGTCGTCATCGCGTTGAGTGTCGTCGCGTATGTGATTGTGACCGTCGATACGTGTTGAGGGCTTCACATTACTGATTACTGAGGCATTTATTGGTGGGACCCCATCGATGGGGTCTAAAAGCTCTTCGCTGTTTATTGAGGTACAATTTTGCACATAAAACATTCACTACGAGTGATCCTCGAATCATTAAGATTCTCATGGATTACAAAATATTTGTTTTAGGAAATAAATTGATCAAAAAAAATGTCGATTTCAAAAAAACAAAATCTTTTTTTTTTTTGAGCAAATTCTTATGAGATGAGCAAACTCCCACGTTTTCAATTTCAATGCGAGCATTAATTTGGGTGCATAGTGACCATGATTACTCATTGATCCGTCAAAATACGACCAAAAAACAACAACAACAACAACAAAAACAATACAAATGTTTGCAAACAAAAGAAAATGACAACATAATGGAAAACTCAACTAAGCAAGCAATTTAATTATGCAATTTCACAGCGAATAATCGTTAACGTTTGTTTTATTGGCATTCATCACACCTTTATGTGATTTATAGAAATGGGATTTTTCACATTTAAATACTAAGGAGGTCACCTTCTAAGATGATACTAATTCACTGTTTTTGTCAATGAAATGTTTATTGATTCAATAGCGATTAGTTGCAGCTACAACTTACTGAAATGTCGTAAACAATATGAACCTCTGAAGACGTCAAACTTTCAAAACATGAATTTAAACGATCAAAAAGACGGCAACAGGTAAGTTGCTGGTCGCTACCACCATTCAGTTTTAATTAACAGCTTCTCAAGCAATTATAAAGTGATGTGCAGGGAAGTCAGCAGCTGTTGAGGATCACTTGGGCCCCCCAACATCTTGCGTCTTCCATAGCCCTCGCTGACCCCCCCCCCCGCCCCCCTACTCCCATGGTCGCACTATCTTTAAGCTGTTCGCCCGTGCATCGATCATAAAAGCGATCGTAAACTGTGAACGCGCTCACGGTTCGCGAATCGCGACTCGTCGTACTTGCGGCGCATCGCGTCGCGTCGCGCGGGCACGGTGATGATTTAATGCGCGCGCACACAAAATATAATATGCAAACTTGTCAAATGCTAATTTGTGTCGTATTGTGTGAAAAGGGTTGAGCCCGCGATTTTCTGTCATTGTGTGAATTCCATAACTGGCTTTTTGCATAATGTCGTCTTATTAATTGCTCCGTTTGTGTTGTCTCCCTCCGTCTTAGACGTGCTCTAGGTCGGTCCCTGTCTGTTACCACCGGCCGATCGGTATGCTCGTGTTTTTCATGTTTTACGATCAATTTAATGCTTTTTGAAAAATTGCCATCCGGAGTTGTCATTGCGCGCTATGTCATGTGTCGTTACATAAAAGGTGTGCTTAATTTATGTTTGTGCCTTTTACACCGATGAGATGTACATCTCATTTGTTTCCATATCATTACAAGTTATTTCAAATAAGTTATTCAGAGATTTTAGGGCATGATTTGATAGATGATCAAGCATTTGTTTCGCTGCCCATTTACATAAAACATATTTCATTGATGGATGGTCTATTAAATAAGATCATTTTTGAAACATCACAAGACCGAGGATCATACAACAAACTGAAAAAGTAGCAATTCTTAAATTATTTCAGTGATCGTGAGCGATCATTAGATCAACTAAAACGAAGTACAATGATCGCTTTGAAACTTGATCACATTTAAATTGTGTGTCAAACTAATTTTAAACAACTGTACGGATGATCTTAAGCACTTTCATAAGTCTCACCTCTTAACGATCACTCGTATGGCTATTTAATTACCATATAAAGCGCCATCTTTATCAAATGATCCTCAGCCACCCTAGTAATGATATGCTGGATTGACAAGACTAAGGGTCACCAAATAAGATGAACAACTAACGCTTCTGGAATATATTTCCATAGACGGCTAGCGTCGTGATTTCATGAATTAATTACACATATGATGAATTGAAGGTACATGTCGCGATCACCGCCATAGATCACCGCCTGTTCACGATCACGCCACTACTGACATGACGAAGAAGTTTTCTACACAAATAATTGGTATTTTCTTCAAAGAAGTTCCTAATGGTTACTTCAATATTAATATAACTTTAAATAGATCAACTGTTGAGCTTCCTATGCTGGTTTGACCAATTACATAGGTTTAAGATGTGCCTGGGAATTGTTCGTAATTTCGAAATTAATTTCTGTACAGCTTCCATGAATCTTAAGAGCACAACAAAATCAAGAGAACTGTGTAGAAACGAAGAAGCTGTGTTTAACATTAATTTGCTTCACTATACGAGTAATTTGTCGTCAGTTATCTTGACCCATGCATCGCCTTTAAGATTTCTGCCCTCTCTCTCTGTATCCCTTGAAAAACGTTTCATTTATGTTTAATTATTACTCAGTTGGGAAGTCGCGCACTCGCGATCGTGCACAACATAATTCGTCGGGGCGGCCACAAATTAGTCGCTAAAGTGTCTTGAACTGGACTGGGATTCGCGTGCATATGCCGATACTGCATCTGTGCAATTGGGTGCTATGCCTGCCAGCGTCATTTAAATTATAATTCGAGGACAAAGTCGAACACACCGAGCCAGATCTGAGGATGGCGACCACTAAATATAGCAGAACAGAATACAACCCCGTACAAACAAACAAACGAACAAACAAAACAAACAATCGTGAAAGAACTGCAGGAAAAAGTCGTCCACAAAGACGTTGTGTGTCGCCTACCTAAGACACAATGCAGCGGCAGACAACGTGGCTTGCCGCTTGCCCCGATTTAATAGATAAGTTTAATTAAAAAATTGTCTTAATTATATTGTGCACTATTTTCTACCTACCGCAATGCAATTGTTTTTTGTTGTTGCACTTTTTTTCTGCCGCCTTCTCTCTCTCTCTCTCTCTCTCTCTCTCTATCTGTCTTTCTCTGGCCATTGTTGCACTTTTTGTGTTTTAAGAGCTTTTACTGCAGCCATGCAACAGGCGACTGCAGAAAGTGACATGAATGAGATGGTAATAATCAACCGAATATGCAGAAATGAAGGATAGACGATAAAATAAGACACACTATAAACAAACAATACCATCTTGGAGTATTAAGACGATGATGTGCGATATGTGGTGCAGTTGTGTCCGACATCTTTGTGCGATTTATTGAAGAGAAAAGTCGGTATGGCCAGTGATTGTTTGTGCAGTAGCGGAAGTGAGACTTTTAATGCATTATCTTGACGCGATGTCTTTGTCGTGATTTATGAGACGTCAGTTGTTTGCATTGAGAGGAAATTAAGATATGCAAAACGTTTTCTTTGCCTAATTTGGATGAAAGCATTTTTTTTTGTTGTTACCATGAAAAGTCGAAGTCATAAGAGTCAGAAATGGTGCTCGACTAATATTGAAGAAATCTTCAATTATACTGAACACTTCTTAAGTTGTGTGATCATTAGTGATCGCGAATACAAATGAAAGCATCAAATGTCTCACGATCGTCGATCAAATGAAGAATTTACTCAAAAACACATAATTTTCCTGATAGATCGACTTTTATTTAATGATCTCAAGAACTTTTTCAGTATCTCTGCAACGTTTAATCTCTCGTCCAGCATCGAGTTCCTTCTCCTAAAAATTTTGCGGGCAACATCAGAAACTCTTAACTTTCTTGACTCACTTCTCAAATTCATCAAACATTAATTTGTTATGTTGCGACATAATTCCAATGTTTTGTTTTACACAAACTTCTGAATTTTGTGGAATCTGCCAACAGCGACGTGCATGCCAGCCGACGCAATGCGCGGATAAGAATCAGCCATACAAGACCAACTGAAGCGAAATAAACGACAAATTCTCATCAATACTCAAAAGAATTCCAATAAACAGTTCAAGTTTTGACAAATATTTTGTGATTTGTGGCTGACAAACGTTCTAATTATTTACCTGGCCCTGGCCTGCATGCACACCTGAATGAGAGGCCGCCTCAAAAAGGACAGAGACAGCGAACGACTGCGTCGACGCAGAAGGCAACATTCGACGGATGGCGAAAAGAGGGATGGGGGGGGGGGGCAAACATAACTCTGGCGATTTTGAGATTTTAAGTTTTCGGCGTGGATTGTGGTGGAATAAATATTTTCTTTAAAAAAACAAAAAAAAAAAACATTCCAGCCACAAATGTATTACAATACGAAACACATCAAAATTATGAGTACTTTTTGTTGAAGCGTCGAATGCGCGGCCGATCAGCAAAGATGACGAAATTTCGCGCGCCACAAATTATCATCGAATTGCGTTTCCGCGCACCACCTCCCCCTTTTTTGTTTTTTTTTTTTTTTGTTTTTGGTGGACACATACTTTTGTTGTTGTGTATTTTTGGTGGTGCATGGATGTGATGAAAAAAATGGCGACAAACATCACGAATCCATATAGTGAATGTGAATTTGCGAGCGTTCAGAAATGTACCCCACGAATGTGGATGGAGCAGTGGCATCAGTCGGTGGAGATTTTTATTGCTGTAAGTAGGAATTCCGGTGTACGACGATTTCTCGTTACATTTTCCACATATCTGCCAGTAAGGGTCTGACTTGATGCGGTCTGGTTTTATGCATTCGACAAAGAAGATGCCGATTTTCCCCGCACCACTAGAACCCCCCAAAAAAATGCTTAAAAAAAATACAGAAATACATACATAAACAAATGAAGCACACAAAATTGGATGGGCTTGAACCCTTCAAAAAGTTATAAATTGGCCAAAAAAAAACAAAAAAAAAATTGGCGCAGCCGGGAATCCACTCAATGTAGGCATATTCGGCTGAATGTATGTTGTTTTGTGTTCTGCACACGCCAAGAAAAAAAAATTCGCGATCGCAAGAGTCTCGCCTGCAAACGGCGGACAAGAGAAGGCATTTGAAATTAAATATGTTTTTGTTGGATTAAAAATGTATATTTGAATTAATAAAATGCCCAAGAAACAGAGTAAAAGCATGAAAAAACCCATAAATGGGGAGGGGGCGAAGCGAAAAGACGCGGCAAAAAAAAAAACGCGAAATCCAACAAAACATAACCCCAGCCACAAGTGATTCCGGAGATTGGAACAGAGAACGCACGGAATTAAGCCCATTTTGGACTACAACTTCATGTGGCTTGAGTGTCGAACGGCGGACAAGAATGCCACATTCTGTGGCGCTTTTTGTTTCCTACAATTTCGTCAGACCAGCCTGTCAAGCCTTGAGATTGAAGCAATCTATCATATACCAAAAAGCATATTTATATGTGAAACGGCGCGGCGCGGCGGGGAAAACAAACAATGCTAATATGTCGAATGAAATAAAATATGGGGGAAAAAATTTAAAAAAAAA
>JANSTS010014354.1:39408-100883 GCA_026546915.1 Sylvicola fuscatus
ACAATGCTAATATGTCGAATGAAATAAAATATGGGGGAAAAAATTTAAAAAAAAACAAAAAACACAAGAAAAAACACAAAATTAGATGGATGGCAAAAAAAAAAACAACAACAAGAAAATGCCAATAGAATGGCCGCGCTCCATCAAATCACCCAAAAATTAACTCATTTCTGTGATTGAAGTTACCAGAAATTTGGAGGCATTTTGAAGTTCAGCCCAGCATGACGTCGCCGTCAAATCTGGATGATTATTCAAGTGAATGAAGCTAGATTTATGCTGAACAGCCGACTGTGCCAAGGTTACCTTACAAAGTCCAATTCCCCATGCAACATAAGTTAACGGTAAACATTGTCTAATTAGATGCTATCCAAGCCAGTCGTGGGCAATTGACACCTCGAGTAAATACGATATGCGCCAAAAACTGGTCGCCTTATCTTATCGTCGACATCAACAGAACTGCCGGCCAGATACGCCATGAATATCAATGCGCCTGTCCAAACGAATTCCATTGCAATGACCATACAGAATTCACTGAAACGAGTAGCGATCGCACACAAAGTGCTGCAAAGTGCTGCTTCTGGCCACTTCGGTCACATCGTGGACGAAAATCAATAAGTAAGCCCCGAACATCCAACGTTGCCCGAACATCCAATTTTCGCTTATTTTATATGGACACGGAATAATTTAATAAGCGTGAACCAGTGAGGAATGGCCAGAACTGAAACGACGAAGGGAACGAACTTGTACGAATGTAGAAACAATGTGATCGTGAAATTAGATTGATCATAATAATATGCTGTTTCTGGCCAAGAGTTCCAACTGAGCATAGGAATTAACACCGTTAGTTTTCATTACAATTATGTACCGAAATTAAGTAGTCGGAGTTGTAAGTGTCGGTGCAGCTGAAAATGGAGAGACTTGGAGACATTGTGACAGGCGGAAGACTCTAGATTTGGATGTGTGGCGAGACAATAGAGAAATTGCTGTAAATTGTAATTACACTGTTCAATTGATTGACCAAAAAATTAGTACAAATGTAATTGTCAAGATCATTGATCCTCAATTGAAAAAAAACGTTTTTTTTTTTTGGGACGAGGATCTCTAAAATGTTTCGTTTTTCGGACATTTTGGGAAGTCTGGTGTAAAAGGACCTAGTAAATCCGATCTCAAGATCAGCGATCATGAGGCAACACATTTAACGATCACCGCCGAGTGCGATCGTCAATAATCAATTGAAATAATTAACGCACTATTGCCATGTCCAATAGATGCCATTACGCCTTCTGTTGGACGTAACAAAAACGCGAAAAAGACACAATTCACCATCAACTGATCGCGATCTCTCTTGCCGCAGCGGAGAGAGAGCGAGAGGGACGCGATCAAAAACGTGGGGGGAGGAGGGAGGGAGATCGTCATAAAACATAAATTATGAATTTTTATAATAAAACGACAACAGGGAAAATAGATGGATATACATGCAGACGGATTCGTGGATTCCGCGCGATATACGCACGCTTTGTTACAATGTACGCGCCGCGTTGTTATTTTTCCAATTTCGTTATATTATTCGCGTTGCCTTTTATTCATATAAATTGTGTGTGTGTGTTTTTTTTTTTGGCGTTATTTCTGTGTTCACTTAAGTTAATTTAAGTTTTTTTTTCGTTGTTCTGTGGAATTCAAACTTGTTTTTTTCCCTATTTATTTTTATTGAATTGTTGATGGCTGGACGAGGTTACATAGTTTTTGTGTGTTTGTGTTGTTATATCTGGTTGGGATAGCCGCTCCTCGCTACCCTCCCCAATCTGGTCTCCTCCGCCCCCCAAAAAAAGAAAAAAAAAAACAACATTCATTTAATAACAATAATAATATGTAACTACGAATATGTCTATTCGCGGCTAGTTGGTATGTGCCGTGTGCATGCTGTTTATTGGAGTTTATTTGCCGTGTTCATAGATTCGTTTTCTCTCAAGTCTCTGTGTGATTTTGTTTTCTTCGTCTTCATTATCCATCTTTGCGTATGGTCGCAGCGAAGTGTCTTGAAATTTGAAATTGCCTTTGATATTTTAATAAATGAATTCCATTAAGGCAAATTGCTGGCGGATTGGCAACAATTAACCGTGTAGTTGGCAAGTTTTTGCATCGAAAACATAAAATGACATTAAAAAGGGAGGGGGGGGGGGTTGACAAAAGAAAAACACAATTTTATTGAATCTTAAACGACAACATGATTGAGCCCACTTTCTGGTTCACTAAATTGGTATTTAGCCATTAAAAATCTCGTACGACGTAATTACACACAAACACAATTACATTTGACCTTGATCTTGACAGAATGTGCACATTAAAATTGGAATTTCTAATTGAAACAAAACCGAACAAATTCTATACTTTCCCAGGCACATTTGTTTAGCTGTCCTCAATTCGGCAACAGAAAAACAAAAGCCTTGCATTGATTGTCATTGTATGGCAACGTCTTAAAACAGGAAAAAATTAATTTCTAAGACAATAAAACGACAAACGAACAATATACAAAAAAAAAACAACAGTTTATCGATTGCAACAGCAAATGCATTTAGCCTAACAAACAAATAAATTATTATCTTGAAGACGGTTTAGCTGCCGCATTTTCTGTGTGGCAAAGCAAAAAAAAAACAGAAAAGAAAACCATGAAAAAAAAAACTAAATTGCACAACTTTAAATGAATTGCTCTCGATAAATTATTGTTCTAGATTGGCTCTCTCGCTCTCTAGCGCGCTACCTGCCCCATCTCTCTCTCTCTCTCTATCTCGCTCTATCTTCGTTTGCCCTCCAATCGATATTATAGCGAAATTGATGTAATTAAAAATCAATTGCATTGTGCAAATGCAAAGTACAGAGCATATTTCTGCGCTGCAAGAGCGCCGAATGTTGTCGACTTATCTCTGCGCGCGCACCTCACTCGCGACGCCGTTTTATTTATTGAACCGCACCGCGACCATCATTTCGAAACTGAAAAGATTAGCATAATTGCTTTAATAATCTGTATTTTATTGAGCGTTTTCCATAGATTTAAATGGAAATGTTGTTTCAATGGCTCATACATCGACTTTGTTGAGAATAATATCTTTTGTCTTTGCGGTCTTAAGCTCTGCTTTCTGTTTACCTATCCGTTTTTTTGTTTTATTTCCATCCAGTTTGACTAACAAAAAACAGAAACAAAAAAATAAAAAAAGAAGAAAAATATATGTACAAATAATAACAACGAAAAAAGCTTGGTTTTCCTCTAATAATGCGCTCTCATTTGCATGTACAGAACTCGACGAGATTGGCGGAGAGATGGGGTGGGGGCGCGACCAAGGGAGCTCCAGTACTCCAAAATGTAAACAGATTTTATGATAAGAATCTCACGGCGCGTCCATGTTTAAACGGTTTGATTATATTCCATTGATTTCGCTCGCGTATGTTGTTGGCGACGACGGCCGCACTTATTCATATAGAAACGATTTTCGCTGTTTGCCTGGCCGCGCAACTCAAGGGACTTTAAGATGCTAGGCTCACTTAATTTGCTATCTGCGCGCGAATTCCTCCCCCCCCCCCTTCGCCCTTCGCCTTGCAGTTATTATAGAAAATTTATAGAGAGAATAAACAATTGCAAATTCACTAAAACATTTTATTGAAATTAAATGATAGGCATTGTCTGGAGAGTCTAGCCTAAGCCACTGCCGCCTATCTGGTGATATCCAATGTTGATCATATTCAGATGCACCCGAAGAGGTAATAAAAAGCGTCGGAATGTGCAGGTTGTTGACTTTTCGGGACGATCAGTTGGAGTTTATGATTTTGTTTTGGGTTTTTGTTTTGTTTTTTTTTGTTAATGGAAAAACAGTAAAATGTATGCTGGTTTTACCGTTGTAAAATTTGCTTTCAAAAATGTTCGGGACCTTGAAAATTCGTAACAACCGTTTGACATTGAATGACCATTCGGATTTGTGTCGGCTCTCGGTGCCGAATGCAATTAAAATTCAAAACGCCTAACATTTTTATTCCGCCATATACGCCATGGGCGCTTTTAATATTTATTTGCAGTATGGATCGTTAAACTGGCAAGACATAACGAAATGAAATCACAAGAAAATTGTAGTCTCAAGACGCTGTATGTGATTAACCATCGATTTTAATATATTTGTACGCTGGGAATAAAAATAAAAACAACAAAATACTGAAATCGCAATAAAGTCAACCGACGATTTAACGACCAGTTGATTTATCAAGAAAACGCATAAAAATCAAGTCAAATACCAAGAATCAAATTATTAATAACAAAATGCCTGAAATGACTTTTTTCCCCCCATTTAATGCCAAAAATAAAATAAAATTAAAAGGAAACAAGAAAAAAGAAAAAACACTAGCGAGCCGAGGGATAGGGGTGGGGTAAGATGATTTCAGCGCGAAAAAGCGCCACTTTATGGGAATATTTATACATATATGTCATTTATGCGCGGCTTGTTAACGATGACGCTGCGCTTATGGATGCGGCAAATTGGCTAGCTGGCTGGCGAGTCGAGAGGACGTCTTCGCGATGGTCATAAATGTTGTGACTTAACGTTAGCTGGCAGGACGGTGATTGGGTTTAGTCGCGCCGCGTTTAGTTCAAAACAATTTGACTTAATTATTCATGAAAACTCATAATAATATATTGGTGGGATGGCCTTGGGACGGATTACCGCATTATTTGCGAATTTATGATTTTCAGACGCACTAAATGCCGCCATCACTTCACATGATTGATTATTGAAATCTATTTGTTGAAACAGACGCTAAGAAACTAGCAACAAGTCAAAGGGAAACAACGATTTCAAGGTTGGCGCGTACGTAAACGTTACGCTTAAGGATGCACCAACAACTTAACATTCCAAAAACACCGTCTGAATTCTAAGATCGACACAATAACCCAATTCCGACGAGGTGACAAACGCCTCCGAACCGCAAGACAGTGTTGAAATTAGTAAACGGTCATTATAGAAAAGGTGCCACATATCGAGGCTATTTCGCCAGCAGCGTCTTCTTCATCATCTTCGTCTAATTTTTTGTTGTTGTTTTCTCTCCTATAATCAGGCTGGTGGCGCGAAGCCGCATGATTGCTATGTTATTAATTGTTTTAAAACACGACTTAACAAGCTAAGCTACTTAGCACCATCTTAGTTGCGTGTACTATTTGTTTGTTGAACGTACATGGGGGGGGGCGACTTGCGACTAAGACGATTGGACGTCTTACATGTACTAAACTGCTCTGCTTGTTGTCGATTGAATTGTGTGAAATAAACAAGGTGAAATGGCGCAAACTGATGTGTACTTACAAATTAGTGTGAAAGGTGTTTGCCTGATTATGTTTTAATGGTCTGTAATGCAGCCTCTGATGATCTTAGATAGAGAGAGTTCAGGTATCAATTGGCAAAAAAAAAATGTTGATGGAGTTTGCACGATTAGATTCAAAAGCATCACGATTTTCGCACGAAATTTCTAACCAAATACACTTAAGACTTCTGCAATTCCGCTGAAAGTGAGTGATCGATATGAATTCCAAGACAATTGCCCATCATTCATGGGGGGTCATAAAGTAGTGACCGCACCCACCGTTACCTGTCTAATTAAAAAACCATGCAAATTGTTGCCTTTTCTTCAGGTGAATAGAGGCGGCCACCCGGCAGCTCATATTTTGTGCAGTTGGCGTACAATAGATTGGCAATATTCACTACTATTTGATGCGCGCGCAGCTATTAAATACATAAACGACCGTGAAATAAGCGGCGCGTCCACTGAGGCGGCCGCACGATTTTCGGGTTGCCTTGCACTTGCATGCAGTTTTATAGGATTGTTTTTTGCTCCTAATTCCAACTGTTTTGGTGGAGTCGATGCACAATCTGTGGGAGAATTTGAAGACCAAGAAAAGGAACTTGGCGGCTCAAGAAATCGAACATGATGAGAGAAAAAAAAATGCTTAAAATCGTACGAACCTACTACCAAAATATTTGATTATCAAATATAAATATTTCATCTCATTTAGATAAGTAAATTGTGAATTCATTCCAATGTTTAGATTCGAACGTGTAAACAGTGGGATGACTGTAAACGTTGGACTTGCTAAATTCCTAGAAACATTTATTTTGCATGTTCTACCAAAATTGTAGTAAACAACAAGTGAAAGAAAGAGCAATCAACAAATTACAGTTGGAGCGCACAGCAACCTTGAGCCATCCAACGGTGAATGACTGAATTTTAGACAATTTATATTATCACAATTTCTGTTGAGTCTGGAAAATATTATTTCAACTATTTTCGTTTTCTTTATTCCAAATATTAGAAATACCAGCACTTCAGATTTTATTTATGAATGTATGACATTTTTCACTGGCCCTTGTTTTATAATTGATCTTTGCAATTTATTATAGACAAACATTTTCATTAAGTATTCTTAGTTTCATTAAGTACAAAATATTTTACGCAAAGAATTACAGCCAATTGTACACAGCGCATTAAAAATAAAATGAGCATAAATGACTTTTAAATACAAGTTTCTTAATGAACTTAGGTAAATTCTCCTTAAAGAATTATGAACATTTTAATAAATTCAAATATTACAATTTTCAATACGAAAAAAAACATTATTTGACAGTATTTAAGTCGAATAATTAAAATTTCATTTTCGATTAATGTCAACTGGCTCTCAGCGGATCTAACGAATTAAATTACAAATATGAATAAATGAATGACAATTAGAATAAATGTAAGACAGTACATTTATCTTTAAACTATATTAATGATATTATATATAAACGATTCTCTAGTTAAATGAAGTCGTTTAAAAGCCAAATTTATTGTCAATCTTATCTGATATCAATTATGCACATTAAGTGGCTGTTTGAAAAAAAAAAGAAAGATTATAAATGACTTTTATTTTTTTAGCAATGATGATTAGGTTAAGTCGTTGGCTACAACAAAAACCCAATTAGGTACTTTAATGTGTTTAACTTAATTGTTCTTACGCCAGTATCTGCATTTTCATTCATCTTACTTTAACAAATTACCAAAACGAAAATTTTGTTAAATTATGATCAATACTATATACTATATTATACTAATTATAAAACTTTGTTCTGATGTAAATAAATAAATTTTTCAATGATTTAAAACATATGTTTGTTAGCTTAAATGTTGTCGTAAGGCGAGGGTTGGCTGTTGTTGTTTGTAAAATTCTAGCGAAATTGAGACGAGCAAGAGAAAATAAAAATGTTTAAATCTGGTTGAGGCGTGCCATATAACGGTACTCGACTGAATTTCCTAGAATTTTACAATTACCATTCGTATCATAAGCGTAATAAGCATTTGTTGCAAACTGAAAGGGTTTTGTTGACCTACTTTCCTCTTCAGACTAAATGTTTTTGCAACATTAGATTTGTAGTTGTTGTGAAAACACAAGAGTTTTGAAATCAAAATGATCTTTTTGGTTTTCAACAAAATGTACAAAAAAACAAATTAAAAGAAAGAGGGAATTAAAATCAAATACGCAAAGAGGAAATGGAAGCAATAACGCAACAAGTCGACGCACATCGTTTTCTGTGTATAGACAAAAATTGTGTTGTGCGCATGCGGGAACCGCACGAAGGGAATCAAGCAAAACAGCCAAAAAGGGAAACGCAGAGTGAGAGAGAGCCCGAGAAATTAAAAATCGCGCGCGCCGCACAGTAACGCGCGACTACGCGCCACAAAATATAATGAAAAAGGAGCAAAAAAAACAAAAAAAAAAACAGAAAAAACAAAAACGAAGCAACGAAACAAACATAAAATACAAGAAGGGCAACAATTAATGAAAAGTATATGAAAACCAATAAATATGCAACATGCAGCACAAAATATGTGCAACGATCGACGAATGCAGGCGCGCGAGAATCTGCTAGGAGTCGCGGTGCGTGCAAGAGATTCGCGCACACACAAGAGGACGACGCAAGGTACGCGAGGAGACGAGCTAACAACAAGAAGAAGAAACACAGTCAAATGCACGCAGGAAAAAGCGGAAACCAAAAAATGTATTAATATTTCTGGAGGGAAAAAAAAACACAACCCCCCCCCCCCTCTCCCAGCCTGCTCCCCAACCCGTCGCTGGGAGACAGACAAAACCAATGCCAGAATTGCTCTTGGCATGGGCAGCAAAATATCCAAGAAATTTTATTTATTGCCCAAGAAGTTTGCATTTGGTAGAGGAACACACTGCCACACCGCTTTGGATTGTGGTGAGGCTGATGGTAGCGCGCGCCGCGTCTTCATCTGCGCAGACGCTCTTTAATAGTTGAGATGAATAGTAATAATAATGTCCAATGATGACACTCTTGGTTGACTTCAACAGTGCCATTGATTGTAATTTGTGTCTGCATTCGCTAGCAATAAAATCTGTTTTGTCACTTTCTGTGCTGGTAAGTGATAGGGTTGGCCGTACCGAGAGAAATTGTTAACAATGACTAAGGTGGCATGACCTTGAGTAATTCACAAAATGTCAGTTGATGCTAACGCAGCGGAATCTTGGGATTGTGGGATCAAAGGCTAGTAGCTACCTTAAATCAGTCAGGACTTGCAACCTTGACTTATGACATTTTTGCACAAAAACACAAAAATACATTTTATAAAGATCTCAGCAAAATCATCACCTTCAAAAATGGTAATTTAATGGAAAAAAAAATAACATTGGCGCAACTGCAAACGAACAACTAAAAACTCTTCCTTATTCACAAATTCATGCTCAGCTTATGGTGATTAAGTAGCGGGATTTATGTTGTTCATCACTTAATAGGGCCCCATCTGTTTTATGTCTTTCAGAAGCAAACGAATTGTTCACAGAACAAACTTCACGATCGGTTAGCCGAAACATTTACGACCACTAAAACCGAATTTCATTAACTTTCAATCTAATTATTGGAAATGGGACCAAGAATTGCTTGTCGACCAAGCCTGATTGACGCACAAACGAGTTGAAGACATCACCTTCCAGGCAAATAGGAGCAAATCAATCGTCCGCATAGCCGAAGGAGCATGCGTGTGCTTGGTGATTTATGCAACTGTTAATTGTTTAGCATGTTTTTTATGACTTAACATCATTAAAGTGTTGCTCACATATGTAAATGGGATTTTTTTTTAGGTATTTTTGTTTTTCGCCGAGGATCATTAAATTGTTTAACCTCAAAACATTTATAGAGGTGAAACAATGAATGTTCTTAACTCGGTTCAAGGATTTTAGACCCACAACAAATTATTTAATTAAAATTCAAAACAAATTTTCGTTTTTTATATAATTGGGATAGATAAGAAAGAAATCTTTAAAGTAATCCCCCCTCCTCCACCCACTTTAAACTAAGAATGTTCAAGTATCTTGAGAAGCTCTCATAAAATATCCATTAAAATTAACAACATCACCTCTCATCTCAGATAAATTGGCATTTAATGTTGTCCAACATGATGTTTCAGTGTTGTTCTTGTGTTGATCGTTTTCTTCGGCATGTTTCTTAAGAGATGTACCGCCGATCTCCATATGCATTAACATCGATCGGCGGCCTGCTGGCTGCCATTGCGTGTACGCATATATATTTAACCGAAGTCACACACACGCACGGTGACACATATGCTGGACGGACGCCGCATGTCGAGCGATCGCGATCGCGATCGACGAACAGCGGGCAATAGAGGGAGCACTGGGCGCGCTACACCAGCGAATGGGACAATTGTTTACTTAATCTGTGTGTTATTTGATTTGATTGGTCACGGAGTTATTTCCGCGGCAACTCACAGCAATCCCACCCAATCAGTTTACAGATATTGCTAATAAAATTGTCAGGTTTTTTTTTTCGTAACGTGGCTGGTTAGTACGCTTCTGTTTTTTTTTTCTCTCGTTGTGATCCTCACTGATCGCGATGTGTGAGTGCATTTCTTTCATATGTGTTGTTGTTGTTGATAAAATTTGCTCGCATCAATTGAGGATGCCCAACTGAACGTATGAACCGTATCGGTGGGATGTGAGGCGCGCTTGGGGTCCGTGCATTGATTCGATAATTCGCGGCGTGATCTAATAGCGTAATGAGTTTCGCGAGTGATGGTGTGACGGCTTTTCCAAGAATTTTTCAAGTACAAAAGCGCAGATCGTTAAATTCGTGTAATTTGTGGTCACAACAATTTATGTGTCACATCCAGAGGGAGAAAGACCCCATAGAGGAGCGAGCGTTTTCTGTTTGGGAACTATGCGAATCGTCGCCGGTGCTGACTGCTGCTGATAATTTTACATATACACCGAAATGTAGCGCATTTTGCAGCAGTCGAAAAATTTGCGCTAAACCATTACATAATCTGGGATGCAGTGGAAAAGCGAGAAGCGACAGCAAAACGGTTTTACAATATGGAAAACTCTGTTGTGTTGCTAAAACGGCAGTATCTGATTCCCGTAATGTATGCAGATGGGATGATGGTAGAGCAACAAGGACGGCCGCACAGAACAACGAGTCCTGTCGGGTGCAAAAAAAAAAAAAGGATATTAATGCGTTGACGACGAAATTTGCATAATCATACATCTGCGCAAATAATATAATAACTTTCAATTTATAAATTACGGGAATTGCCGAGCCAAACTTACACGAGTAACCTATAAACAGGGGCCAAACATAGGGATTTAAATAATAAATAAATTTGTGTTTTTCAAAAATAATATATATATATATATATACAAAAAAAAAAGTAGAAGGAAAACAACAACATATACAGAGACAGAGGCAGAGCAACAGGGACGCGCACAATTTACGTGCAGCACTAGAAATATTAAATAAAAAAGGGGTAGAACCGACAGCATATAATATGCTACAGGCATATTTTAATGATAAAAATGTTGGTGAGAATTTATGTCATTCATATATTCGGCACAAACGATATATAGTATAAGAAATTCCCGTTCTTTGTGCAATTGTTATCCTTTTTTTCCGCTTTTTTTGTTGTTTTCGTTTGAACACTCGGTTATAGGGGTCCTGGCCGACGTTGTCGGGTATTTCAGTTTTGTGGCATATTACGACGTGTACAGCACTTAATAATTATGCATATGCACTGGCTGAATTGAAGAGATTTTTCGTTATGATTATTTAGGACCCTAAAGGTTCCATCATCCGGCGACATGAGTTTGAAGATTGCAGAAGATAGAATATAAAACCTTTTTTTTTTGTTTTTGATTTTGAATTTCATTCAATTACAAATTTAAAAATGAAAATAACAAAAAATTGTTGCAAGTCCTTAATCATACTTTGAGTCCAAAATTCTAATAAACATCTCCTCTCTCTAATTTATTTTTATTTCATTTTACAACCGTTAGGTAAAAATAAACCAAGAATATTTTGGACCCTAATGAATTTACTCTCAAATTCTAGGACTCGAAAATTTTCCAAAATAATCAATTTCCATTCAATTGACGGACAAAAAAAAGGGAGGGGAGGGGGGGGGGTCATAAAATGTTAATCTGGCCAAAAAACGAGCGTTTTCATGCCTTCTGAATTCGTAGTACATTCATTCCCCAACAATGCAAATGAAAAATGCCCATAAAACGGGCAAGCATAAAATTCATTAATTCCATACAACATTTAAATTATGTTAAGAGTCGAGCAGAATATCCGCTGTGGCACATATTATTGTTTGTCACCCAATAGAAGACGACAACAACAGGCCGGAGCCAACCATGAGAATGGCCAGAACAGAAGCCGACACATGTCTTGTAAGTAATGTGCGCACACATTCAGCCAAACAAGAAGACGACTACTGTTTTGGAGCTTTTGTAAATATTGTAATTCTACTTATTGTGTGTACTTTCCGGGCGAATCTTATTATTATCTGGTGCAGTGTGGATACGGCTCATTTGTGGCGCTGGGTGGGAGTGGATGTGGGGTCAGACAAAAACAAAACAGACGGCTTTGCCTATAGTGAAAATAAAACATGAAAACATGCCAGAAACAAAAAAAAAAAAACCTACAAATGAAGGAAATAAAGCCGAAGATAAAGGTACAAAACGATCTGGTACACATACACACACACACATGGACCCGCGGCGCGTACGCACGCCACACGCACACCACAAAACGCTCGCGTCGACGACGACGACTGTGTCGTACACAAACGAATATCACAAATAAAAAAAAACAAAAAAAAAAAATGAAAAAAAAACGGGCAACTTAAATCAGAAATTATAATTCATTTCATAACTAGCTTATTTGAATATCCATTGTTGCATTTGGTATTGTGTGCAGAGAGACGGTACGACTATGTATTATGTGTTTTATGCAAACGATCACAAATTCCTCCACCAAACGTTATTTTATATTTTTTTGTGTTTTTGTTTTTTATTTTTTTTTCAATTTTTTTTCTCTGTACGTTACGTTTTGTGCCTATATAGTTTTTGGTCGTACAGTTGTTGTTCATTCATTTATATTTAAGGTGGTGTAGCCATCTCCTATGATAAAGACCATAAAACATAAAAATACTGTTCCATTGGAATATGTGAACACGGCCCCCATGCAAATGAAGGTACTACACTAATTCCGAAGCGACCTAATGCTTTATGTGCATTGCAATATGCTCAAATACACATATAATTATGGTATGAATTCTGTTTTATGATTGTTTATGCGTCTATGCAAAAGATGCCAAAAAAAAAAAAAAAACAAAAGCGACACAGATGCAAGAATTGCAGAGGCGGTGGCATAAGGTGGAGGTGGAATGCGCATAGACATCAAGACAAGAATGTGCACATATGTTGCAGAGGAATCACATGAGGTAAACGAGATTTTTGCTGTGCAGTTTTGGTCATCTTCAAGGGTTCAGACCTTAAGAAATGCAACTCTGATTTCGGTAAACTTTCGCTTAGACGTTAAAGTTGAACTGTCTTGACCTTGAGGCAACTGCCAATCTTTGTTATGACACAAATTTCCCCGAATACAGCCAATAAGCCCCCCCCCCGCTTCTCACCCCTCCACCTCCCCGAAACGCCTGTTGCTGCATTCCAAGTCCATTTCGAGGAATGCCAGCCATTTCTATGCTGTGTAGTTTTAAACTGTAACAGCGCAGCATAAAAAACTCGCGCATTTCATTCAACTCAAAACAGACAAAGCGAATTATTGCCAAATTCACACAAATTTGCATTTCCAATATTGTGACCTGCATATATCCGATACCCATCCGCGCACCCACCTGGCCACATATGTGCAACACATAAACATGCAAATACCGTGTCAGCATAAATGCGTCCAATCAATTTGGGAATTATTAATAATTTCGGTTAATGTTCATTGAGGCAGTTTTGTTGAAATTTTGTTTTGTTTTTTTTTTGTTTTTTTCCAAATCTGCTGAATTTCTGGTCTGTTGTGAGTCGGTTGGCCAACCCGGATGGATGTATCATGTAGCCCGCGCCGTCGTAGTACATGCGTAACTGATATATAAACGCGAAGAAAATGCGTTCTGCCAAAAAATATGTCTTGATTCATGTAACATAATAATTATGGGCGAGAGTGTGCGATTCTATGTTAGCTGCGGCTATGCGCTTTGTTGTGTTTTATTAGTTAATGTTGGTGGAACGAGTGCATAGCGGAGTTGGTTGTTAGTCAAAATAATTGGAAGCATAAATTAATGGGAAATATGCACATTCATCTGTCCACTCTCCAATATGTTAATGTTGGCGCATTTCAGCCGCCTTTTCCACGTACTCGTTACGAACTTTGTATTTAGTCGGTTTATGATTTATGCTGAAACGCGGCCTTTTTTATTTCTGTTTAGTCTATTGAGGAGGAGATGTGGTAAGATTAGGATATTTGTCTTAAGTGTTGCAATCGGCTGATTAGTTTAATGTTTAAGTCAACAAAAAAAAAAAAAATATCCTGAAAAAACTTAATTTGAAGATTGCGACAATCTCACAGATTTAAGATTTTCACCTGAACACTTGAAAGTCATCGCAGAAATTCAAATGCAAATGCAACGGAATGTTGCTAATATTTTAGAAGAGAAACTATTTCAGCATCATGGAACGCCCAATCTTTCATCCCAGAATCACTACCAAGCAGCGATATACCAAAGAATATGCCACGAATTCGCATACACCACATATTAATAACATAACAGGACAAGTGTAACGCAACCTAACAAAAGCATAAAAACCAAAGACACAGCATAAAAAAGAAAAAATAGGGAAGAAAAAGGAATTAAGAAAAATTAGAAGACAGTAATGCACATTTGTCCAACAATTCAGACTACAACAACATGTGGCGGCAGGCTAGCGGGTAATGCCGCGGCCGCGAGACATAAAGGCCCGCTGCCGAGTGTGACGCGGGAACGTGGATACGCGGATAGCACACGTGAATCATTTTATTTTTAGGGCTAAATTTATATCGAAATCAAATCGTGCCAAAATATGATCAAAACCACTCAAAAATAATTGCCGACATAAATGTAAAATATGTGTACAATATGCTGGGAAAATGCATAAAATATTGTGTGTCGTCGGTAGCGCGGATGCGGCGAACGGCTGTAGTGTCGCCTGGCGAGACCATATGGGTGTTGAGGTGGATTCGGTTAGTAGTGAGGCAGGTCACTGTAGCTGATCAATCGGAATTTTCGTGTTGTTTTTTGTTGTTGTTGTTGTTGCAGAAAACGTATTTTTCAGAGTTTTCCCGTTCGAATTTTTACCATCTTCAGATTTTAGTCGACAATTTTAAAACTAAAAGGAATTAAGAAAAAATTTCATTAAAACAAAAACAAAAATTGACAATCATTTGTGGACGTCCAAAATCACAAACTATCGTCTTCACTCAATCGATTGACGAGGATCTACAGATAGCCACTAAGAAGCTGCCGGCCGCTACTATCGGCGACCACATCATTCATACGAGTACATAAGAAGTGACGTGTCTGGACGTTGATTAAACAGGAGCGAATTGCACTATGACGTAAATGTGCAATGTGCGCATGCGCCGGCCACTCAGCCGCATTACGTAAGAGAATCGCGTGTGCGCATATTTTATGCACGCGGACACCACCGCATAACTACTGCAGGAAACAAACAAACAAACAAAAAAAATACAACTGAGAAGACGAAAAACAACAGAAATTTAAGACCTTCGCGTGCTTTTATTTACTCTTCTTCTTATTATTATTTTTTCTTTGATTTTTTTTTTGTTTTTTTTTTTTTGGAGCATTTTGGACCCATAACGGACAGCCGGCGTTTTGACCTACGCACGTGTAGCGGAAAGGTCGTTAAAAACTATTGTAAAGTGTTAATTAGCTGTATTCTAAATTTCGAGCGTTTATTTACAATGAAAATAATTACCATTGACATACCAATTTTTTAATCCACTGACAGGTACAGGCTGAGTTTCCGGAGGGTCATTATTGATTATCGACTGGCACAAATTTTGTTATTTACGATCGAATTATTTATGGTCACTCACAAATTTTAATTAAAACTTTTTCATCAAGGTCACTCTCAAGGATCCATCTTCTTTCTTTTTTTTTTTGGTTGGAGATTTGTCTTTTCTGTGTTTTTTTTTCTGATAAGGATTTTTTTTTTTTAATTTTTGTTGCAATTCCAATTGACTCACTGTAAACTTTGCTGGACATCCAGGTAAGCAATTGATAAGGTAATTACACAAACGACATTTGTTTTGTGATAACGATTAATGAGCGTTTAGCTTAAATTTTTCGAAAATTTCGATTTTTTTTTTGTTGTTGGGATAACACTAATTATCATTTTAATAGACGGGAACCACCAATTCTAATTGCACGTGAGTTTTCTAGATATCCCAGAAATCCTTAGTCGCACTCACAAACACGCGTTTCAACAGCAAATCCTCTCTCAATCACGATCGAGTTAAGAATCCTCCGCACAGTGTCACGCTCTTCTACGCACTGTTTTCAAACAAACTGTTTCTCACCCTTCAACGTGCCGCTGCCAGCGTCGGGCGTTTGCGTCGTGCACTACCCCGGCGTTTGCGGCACCGGTTATCAGCAGCCGCTCGGCGTTGGCTTAATCCTTTCGCGCTGCTGGTGTAGCGCAGACAATTTATCCTTGTTTTTAAGTTTTCCCCTTTTTTTTTCTTTTCGTTAGTTGTTGATGGTTAAACACAATTTTCTATTGTCAGAACAATTTTAATTTTCCATAAATTGTTTTGATGTCAAATCCTTCGACTTCAGACACACTAACGGCACAATTGTTTTAACTGAATAACTTTTTTTTGTGTTTAATTAAAATCAAATTAACATCACTGCAACACCGATTAATTACCGATTCCGCGCGACAATAAATACAACTAATTTGAAGCGATTTAGAAACAATTTAATTTAAATTTAATACAATAAAACAGAAACAATAATTAAAATATTTGAAAACGGTTAAAACACAAAATCAAAACTGAAAACTAAACGGAAAAAAAGGGAAGTTTTGTAGTTGTATCTTAACCCGATGAAGTCTGCGCGCCGACTAAAAGGAAAAGACAACCGAACATGATTCAAAAACACACAATGACGATTTGTTCGATCGTAGCGCATGCGCGCGCGTAACGTTTTTACAACGCGCGATTGTACCCATTCTGCATATTCTAGCGCTGTGCTGCTGTGGCGGCGGCGGCGGCGGCGGTGGCGGCGACTTCTAGAAAATGAGTCTGAAGAAAATTTATTAACGAAATACTTGTACATATGTTGTGTATGCTCTTATTATTTGGTTGCAAGGTATTATTTCTTGTACTTACTGGTGCGCTTGTGTGCGTCTTTGGATATTCTACACATATCGGTGACATGATCACATGTAAAGTGGTCGCAGATCGCGACTCATAGGGAGGCTGATGAACGTCTTAAGGATGGAAGTTCATTCCACAGTTTAAAAACATAATTGAATTACAAAATTATTATAGGAATCTTTTTCGTAGGTGATCTTAAGACACCAAATATCTAAAGGACCTACTCCACCGAGCATGAATCTTAAGTGTCAGCCGCAATTACTAATAAATGATTTGCAATTTTCTGTATCATAAGTTCGCGTGGTAAATTTTAGACATTTTTCTGTGAAAACTTTAACTGACAACAAATTTTAATTTCTCCGTATGAAACATAACGGCAGTTTTTTTTTTATTTTTTTTTTAATTTCGCAGGGTGAAAACAATTTTGTCCGTACCAACACAAAAATAATGAGACAGGAAAACTCGACATCATGAAATTTTTCCACGCGAACTCAATACTGGCCTTTACAGACAATCAATTGCATCGATCTTCTGCATCTTTGAAAACCCACACCACCGCGCCAAAAGCTGTGCTGCCTCTTTAACATTTAAGACAAAACAAAAAAAAAACAACAAAAACAAAACAAAAAATAAAAAACAACAAAAAAACGGAGCATTAAGAAACGTCGGCGAGCGCGAGCGTTACACAGCCACAGCGCTGCGACTAATTGACTTTGGCAGTGATTCAAATTGTACAAATAATTCTGTGTCACATTTACAATGCATTCGTGCGTATGTAAGTATTATCATCATGTGTGGAGTACAAACGTTATTGTTGCTCATTGGCATATAGAAGATGTGTGCAGCTCGTACGAGAACGAAGATGCATAGCGAACGACGATGCACCGTATAGATGCGGCGAATGCGTTTTGGGTGGTGAATGACAATATAAAGGCAAAAGGGGGAGGCAACTCAGCGCTAATTACTCAAAGATTTGATGTGAGGAAGACAGTTGCGTGGGAAGATGTTCCAGATGATTTAAGACATTTCATGAGATTTCTTAATTTTTACAACAACAAAAAATGACCTTGAAACAAATGTTTCACAAGTGGAAACAGAACAGATTTGTATGATCGTCAATTTTCGACGTGGGTCGAAATTCGCGAAGAAATCAGCGCACAAAAATCCACCACAATTCATGCAAGCGTCTCAATTGTGTAGATCAGCCCCATGTCTGTTTATCAGATTCTTCCCACTTGCATAGGTAGAAACACCTGGGCTGTCTCAAGCAAATCATAACAGCAACATTGACGTGTAATCGACTCGATTTCATGCCATTGGCTGACGTAGCCAACAAAACAGGCCACAATTCATCTACTAAAACACAACAAGTGGAGGGATTAAATGCAAATCTGCCATATGGTGAGATAACAAGACAAGAAGAGGCAGAAGAAGTGGAGGAATATAACAAACAAAGCGACCACAACTGATTCGCTGTGCTCGGTGTCATTTGTCATTTGTTTCGCTCTAGCTCATTCACAAATCGCGAAACTGCATCGCCCTGCCACTGCAATTGACGTGCGATTGTGCCGCGATTTCAGTGGCTGAATTAGACCCACTACCCGCATTTTGGTTGCATATAGGCGCGAGACAATTTGTTGTCACCTTCGACAGTATAGACGCCGAGGAAACGGTAGCGCACACCTTTCCATCCTTATCGGCGCTGATAAATCTCGAAGAAATGCGCTTCCGCGTAAGACAATCGCCCAGCGTCTCGGTGGTGTATAGGCGCGAGTTCGCCGCTGTATATGCCAAACGACATTTAAATTCCCCGCCTCATTTGCTGCTACTGTTTTAGTGCTGCAACCACCGGATCACGTGCATTCAGCTGCACGCGAGAGCGCGGCGCGGCGCGGGAATGTCATGCACATACGCGGGAGCGTTATGAGTTTGTTTGTTTCTGCGCTTCCACCGTGTAGTAGATCGTTTGTACGTGCTCCAGGTCTCCGGAAGGGGATTTAATCACTAAATGTGTGAGTATGTTGGTTTCTTTCTTAACTACATCCACCATTGTCTATCGATAGCCAGAGAGAGACTCTAAGAATATGTGAAGATCGCTACATTGTCGCTGGTTGTGTACGTTGTCGTTGCGCCGCCATACGTCTTGTTGTCGCTTCTGTGTCGTTTTGTTTGTTTGGACAGCATAATGCTTCTTTTATGATCAAATCTGTAACATATAAAAAATATTCCCGGTGAGGCGCCCTTTTCCTTCGTTTTGTCGCTTCTTTTCCTCTTCCACAATTACGTTTGATTTTATTTTTATTTTTTTTGGTTTTTGTTTTCATTTTTTCTTCACTGGCTAAAGAATAAATGTCCGATTCCTGGAAATGAACTAACTGAGATGGAGAGGCGCGTTCCAGAAATTACTAAATGCATCTCATGCATTAATTAGCATAGCTTGGGCAATGCAGTTGCTATCCGCTTGACTGACTCGATGTCGGTATTGTTCAGGAATTCCGCATCTAAAATTGACTTTTACATAATTCTGGAATCTCCCAATAGGTTCGATATCATCAAAGAAAACCCATATTCTTTGGGTAATATAAAACAGAAAAAAAAATTCAAATCAAGAGAAACTCATAAAACTCCCATAAGGTTCAATTTTCGTATCCCCAAATGTATGGGAACCATAAAAAAAGTGAAGAACTCAATGCGTAATTGAGTCCAGCATTAAAACATATATGCACATAAGAGAACATTAAAATCAAACGGATACACCACGCCGAACAATGGCAGCGCGTGTGCCCGCGCCTCCGCGCAATTCATATGTCGTACGATGGCGCGCTTTTCACATAAAAACCCATAAATCGCCGTTTCTAAATGGTTTTATTCCCGTTTTTTGAGAAATCATCGCCGTTGCATTACATTAACTCCATCCAGCAAAACATATTTTCATGTATGTATGCATTGTGATGAATCGCATCGAGTGCAGCAGCGCCAGCACACTGACGGGATGCCCGCATCATTTGCACGCTTCCAAATGCACTGACCACTGAGCCAAAGATGCCATCAAAGTGAAAACGGAAAAATTTGTGTATTTTCAGCTCTATTAGACGCTTCTTATGGGTTAATGAATTTCATAATTGAAGGCACACACAATCAACATAAGATGGGGGGGAACAAAAAAAAAAAATAAAGAAAAGAAGAAGAAAAAAGAAAAGATTATTATTATTAAATTCACATATCTATAGACAAGATGATGCCTGCACTGGTGAGGCGAATGCGTTGCTATTGTTTGTGTATAAGATACACTTTAAGACTTGTCAGTTGTGTTTTCTTCAATGTAATGAATGATGAAGCTGTAGGGCACGACCTTTGCGTGACTTGTGCGTCTTTAGTTAGGGGAACATGCAAATATTTGGTCACTTAAACTTATATGTGTTAAGATGCGGTGCATTTGTAATGGCATAGTTTTTACTCCCTTCGGGCACAGATTGTGGTAGTCTTTTGACAAATTTTGAGCGGTGACAATAAGGTCCTTTCTTATGGGATGCAGCAGATAATTTAAGATTGTAATGACAACTTTTTACCAGACCAAATTAACATTTTATTTTCGTAAAGGAATTTGGAATGCAAAATTTAATGAGGAAAATTATGAGATCTTAAAAGTAAGAACAATAGAAGAATAGAAGAAGTCTGTTTGGCAACAGAAAATTGAAGGTCATCTGATTTATGAGGTAATTTAGGGTAATGAAGCATATATAGAATTCCAAGTTTGAACCTTTAGATCCTTGAATGCTATCCAAAGACAAGGACGATTTTAATTTGAAAATACAGGTCAATATAGAAATTTCTAAGTTCCTCAAAATTTTCAAAACAAATTGAACTTATTTGTATCCGAAGATTCGTTCAATTGCCCTTCAATTTTTCCATTAAGAAAGTCAAACTGTCTTTTATCTAAAGAAAATGTACAATTATCACTTTTCTAAGGTCTCAATCAACTGTAGTGCCTCCAATTCACGCCAGTTTACTGTTTTAACATATCATTCAGCGAATAATTAGTTTATTAGTCGTTACATAGTTGCCAGTGTACATTCGGAATTCCGCGCAATCGATTCCTCCGCGGCGGATTTGGTGACGCCCAATTACAGCCTGACCTTACGTTCTATTGTATGTACTAGACGTCGTCGACGGCCGTTTGCCTCGCTCGTTTCTTTTTAGATTAATGATATTCAAAATAGTTTAACGAAATGCGAATGCGAGGGAAATAAGAAGGTAACCGCGCCAACATAACACACACAAATCCCCATACCTTAAATCAAACAAAAAAAAAAAAAAAAATGAAAAAATGAAAAAGATAAAGAAGAAGTAGAAGAAACGCGAAAAGAAATAGTCAATGTAATGGAGGAAAAAATTAAATAGCTCTGGCGGTAATGAAAATAAAAATTCACGCATAATCGCATCCAAAAACAGCATAAGACATACATAAAAACAAAATAACGTTAATAAAGTGAATTTCTGAATATTATACGAATACGGGAGAATGGGGCGGCGCGGCCGCGGGTGTCACAAGGCGCGTGTGACTGCGCGCGGCGCGAGCTGCGGCCCCATACGAAATGCTGTACGATCGCGAGTCGTACAGTGGATGCGTGCGTGTGCTCATATGTACTTTTATGTATTTTTATTATAACTTATAAGGAATAACTACCCAGCCGGATATGACGAAATTCAATTGAATTATAAATTTTCTTATTTCAAATAATTGTTGTTTTGAAAACGCGTCTTGAATTTAAACAGACAGTTGTTTCTTCTTTTTTTTCACAAATAAATTACACTTTGAAAACGCTTCCATAAAGAATATCATTCAATTATATACGCATATTTAATTTTTTTTTTGTGATCATACAGCCGCAGCGAGATAGAGGGTCGTGGCGAGGATCGCGACTCGCGATCACTTTACGCGATAGAAAAGTGGTTGTCGCGGCTCGTCAATGTGTGCCCTATTGTCTTGCAGGTCGACTTAGAAAAGTTCTAACAACAAAAAAAAAAAAAACAGATCAGTTGATCGACGTACAGAAACATGTCGGTATGTCGTCGATCGTTTGACTATTGAAAACAATTAGAAACAAAAAAAAAACAATAACACAATAATTATGATCACCAATAAACGGTTTTGACATTAATATGGAATTGCGCGCGATGATATGTGAAGTACGCGTAACTGGGACGTTCGGCCGACGTGGGGCACCTCCATTTCGGTGGGTACGACTTGATGGCGGTTGCACGGCAATTGGGCACCAAAAACGATGCGGTTTTTCGGAATCGACTGGCTTTTCATTCAGTTTTGATTTTACTTCACATTTATTTTTTTTTCTCTTTTTGTTTATACAACAGTTTTTTTTATTTTGGTTTTGTTTCTTCTTTTTTGTTTTTTAGTGTCATAATTTTGGTTGATGAAACGGTCGTTTGGTCGCCGTTTTTATTGGATTTCGTTATTTTATGGCCGCTTCCCCATAACAGGAGGTAATAACTTTTAAGTGGCTTAGGTTTGTGTTTTTTTTATGGAATCCGCGGTGTGTGATTTGAATTTGATGATTTTTGTGTATGCAATTTAATTAAGTTGAGGTTATCTGGCGGCACATTTGACATATTTTATGTAGCATTGTTTATATATGCAACATCTGCAAAATTGCATCGATCACTGCAGTCGTTTTGGGATTAACATCAAAACGGAGGTCCTAAATTATGTATCAAAGGTATTTGAATGGATCTGGGCGAATTTTCTGTTTCAATTAAATTCTTGATGGACCAAATGAAGAAAACTTTATCGATTTGTGGTCAGTAAAATGGAGGGTCTCAAATTGGGTCCTAAATGTTTTTGTCTCATCCATTTGAATAAATTACAAATTTTTTTCGGTCAGTTCTTTTAAAACCAAAACAAATTTTGTTCAATTGAAAGAAATAATATGAAATGAGTCGCGCTCGCGTCTTTGCGGTCAAGTCCGGAAGCTCTAATCCCAAAAACAGCACATTAACGTTTTATAAACAATTCAGCGTGTGTGATTGTTTTCCAAATTGACATTTTAAAAGCTGCCAATTGTTTCACTAAATTTAGCTGGATTCAGCTATTCCAGCCAGGCCATCGCCATTATGCACATGTCATATGGTGAATCGATCAGCACTAATGGTTAATTGCCTTTTGGATAGGCCGCCGATTTAGGCGCGTGCTAATTAAGCAGTCTGGACGCGATGGTATTAGCTGCAAAACTACAAAATCGACGCGCGCAGCTGAATGGTGTGAATCCAACAAGTGGCTGCAAAGTAGGGAGTTCGGTTACAATCGCGTGATAAAGGTATTGTACAGCTATACGCAAGACGTCTTAGGAAGTGGTGGAGAAAATAGACGTCTTAAATTCGTGCCAGCGCCTCAAATGTCTGCAACGGAGACGTCGTTTGTCACTTCCGCTCTCTTATGTTGATATGTATGTATGTTTATGTGTGTTTCCCCAGTTATTGTGTGCTATGCAAATGTACGGCTGTGGGAGGCGACTGGTACTCACTTTTTATGTGAGTCTTGAGCTGTATCGTCTCACCATTCTCAATGGGTAAAGGGCTGATTATTACAATTTTCGCAGCGTGAAAATTCTAAATGCTTTTACGTTTTGCAGGCAAAAAAAAACAATAGAAAGAAAGAAAGAAGAAGTGCAACGCGAAAAGCCAGTTAAATTGAGTGGATGCTAACACAAATGAGGCGTTTCCGAATTTGTGTTGCAAATTTATGCACTTTCTGAAGTTTCTGGCGTTGTAAATGGCGGGTGATTGGTGGTTTTAGTGTGGAGTTTCCGCGAATAATGAAATTTCTTGTGGGTTGAGGTATTTTATGGCAACTTTTACTTGTTTTATTTCTTCATAAACAATTAGGAGAATGAAATTTAATCGATAAGAAATGTTGACTTTATTTTGTCTTGAAAGTCTTCACTTCTTGCGATTCCCTTCCATTTCAAGCGGAATATCCATATCACGTCTTCAAATTGTATCACTTTGCTTTCTTATCAAAACAATGCAATTATAAGAGCATATTTGAAGCAAGTCATCACAAAAGTCTGCCCACTTATACATGTTACAGCTGCAAGCATTGCCACTTTTCTTCACTCCTGCAACTTATGCAACGCCATAAATTAATGTCATTTGCTAATATTTACATTTCAGCGTTGTCTCAAGTTATGAGAACCAGACCACCGGCGAAGTTTATGTGTTTTTCGTCTTATCCAGCGGACACACAGAAATGCACAAACGCAGAAATGTGCATCAAACATTTATTGTCATTCTCAAGTGGATGGATATTATCATTTACTAGGACATGAGTCGAAAGGGAAAAGGTAGAGTAGTAAATATTATAAAGATAACGATTTTATCTATTAGTTATCAGAAAACGAAAAATTGAACAAGTGTTTCAATCTGTTGGTTAGTGGTTGATCTCAAACTTCGTTCTACATTGTCGTTATTTTATAGTCACTTAGAAATTTTGTGATTAAAACACAACAACAAAAATGCATCAAAATGGCTCGCCCACTTAAATGCACATGTCGCATTGCATAATTACAGCTAGTTTTGAAGTGGTGGTCACAAACAGTTTTTGTTTTTAACTGCTTATTTATCTGGAAAGAAAAAAAAACAACTGAAAGACGGTTATATCTTAAATGTGGCCGATACGCCGTTTAATTAGAAGCGATTAGCCAATACAAAGTAATACATTGTAGGACTTTTGTGGTTTTATGCGTCAGCGCGAAAAAAATGTTGTGTTCCTCGTGCATCTTTTTTGAGATGTCGTCTTAGAGAAAACAAACATTTTTATGTTTGGATTTAAAAAAATAATAAAAATTTGGCAAGTGGGACCGATGCAGCGAAATGCTTATGGTAACAAGCCGAAGGAATAGGTTGGAGGCGTCTTCAAAACGAACAATTGTCTCATCTGGTTGCTTATACTTCGTCTTTTTGATTTGAGAGTTTAGGGATTTGAACGATTAAAGAAAATTACCTTTTTTTTTTTAAATAAATCTTGAACGAAAATCATAAAAAAAAACTGAAAACTCAAATTTAAGCCGATAGCAATTTTCTTGGCAGAAAAATACACTAATGGACGTCTTGATCACGGTTCTTAAAGAAATGAAGTTCAATTTAAAATTGCCATCTGTTTGAACCCATTTCAACGAAAGTGACAAAGTACCACGCCAAGTCCACACATGAAACACCGCCTGATTGCAACAAAGTTGCACTTACTGGTCCCGAATGAGAAACTCTTTTTTTTCTTTCTCATTGGCATCATTATATTTCCAAGCAGCAAAAATATTGCTTATTTCAAACATTATATTCCTTTGAGACAGTTTTCTTCATCATTTTCATTTCCTTTGTATACAACTTGGTATGACTTTGTGCCTTTTCGGTGTTGACTTTTCTGCAATCGCTTCTTGCATTTCTCATTAAACAATAACAATTGCCATATTTTTTCGGCGCTGCAAGCACCCGAACCTTGTCTTATGCTTTAAGATATAGACGCGTCCCAAATACATAGGCGCGCATAAAACCGACACCGCAATCTTGGCTGAAATGTGTTGCATTCGGGTTGGACGTGTGGGTGTTCAAATTAAAATAATGTCACCAGAGTATGCGCTTTCTTTGTCTGAACATAATGAGGTAATTTTTTTTTTCTTTTTTTTTTTTTTTAGTTTTCGTGTCCACATCACAAAGATGTTGTGTTTTACTTCCACATTTGCTTTGTTTTTTGTTTTAGTTTGTTTATCGCTGCGACAAGCAACAAATGCGGAATCGTATTTGTTCTGCCAAGATGTTGGTAGGAGGGAGTTCTAAGGCGTTCGCTTTGTTGACGTTTTATTGAAACTCCGTGACATATCGAGCGATTCTGGATGATGCATTCGCACGAGTGTATTACAAAAAGCATCGAATTGCAGTTAGCGAAGAAAACTGATGCGGCCATGACTTTTAATGCAAAACAACACGATCGAATGAGCCGCGCATGGAAAATGCGGCTGTTTCGTCTTAAATTCAAAGAAAAATCAGCGTTTTTTCTGACCTCATTCAAGTGAAATCAATACGCGTTCCCATAAAGACCCTTCAACACTTTCAACATTGCAACAAATATGATATCAAGCATAACGTTGCACCCTTCCGATGCTGTGGCAATCTGCAAATTCTGCACGGGACGATCACCCTTTCTAGCCTATTGCGCATGTGCACATTTTTTTTTTGTTGGCGAATATTTTGTTGGCTAATTTGCATATGAAAAAAAAAAAAAAACAAAAACAGACGTGCTATAGTAACTGCGAATGCTCGTCGTCACTCATCCATCGTTGCATTTATGTGTGTTTTGTTTTTGTTTTTGGCATACATGTAGCAGAACATACACGGGCAAACCTAATACAATAAAAAATTCGCTGCATAATAAAATAATAAATTACAGAAATCGCAATAATGCACGTTTATTGTTTTGTTTTGTATGCATGCGTGCAGTTGGATGCGTTCGCTGCCCAGAGCAGGGAAGGGGTAAAGCGGGCCAGAAAGGTTCACTCCGATGGCGAGAGGATCGAATTCGTCGGCCTGGCACATTCAACATCATGAAATCATACATCAATATAATGTGTCAATTTCGATTTAGCATATTTAATGCAAATTCACGTAGATTGCGAATAACTGGATGGAAGCGGCTGCGCGAATGGCTGAGCGGGTCGGCTCATCATCGCTTTTTAATGCAAATTCGATATTCGTGTGACAATTTAAGGGTTGATAAATGATGGTTGGTGTTGAGTTGATTGTGCATTTGGGTGTTGGGGAGTTGATCTCATTCAATATGCCAGGATTGCTAAGTAATTTAAAAAGGATGTTAAACATGTACATATGTTTTCAGTCTGTCATTTCAAATTTCAAATTACGACCCCAATCCAATCCATTTCGATTCAGATTAATTTTCTACCAAAAACATGTTTTTACCGTTCGAAATCTTAACTCATCCCTAAGGATCTCAATGGGATGTAAATTTTCTATTAGCAATCATATTTCTTATATTTCATGTCTAACCAACATTCGATGTAAGGAAATATTAAGCAAGTCTGAAAATCGCTTCAGTTACTCCACCTTCAATGGAAACGTTTCACGCTAAGAAATGCTTAATGTTCTTCAAGCAAATATTGTCACCGCACAAATTACAATTCTCCACAATTGCAACAACGACAAGACGATAACCAGGACCGCAACTTATCGAATAAAATCTCTCAATATGGCATATTTCCGCGCACATAAATTCATGAAATCGCATTAAATATGATTTCTTAATGCAGACAATTCGATTATGTATGCTGGCATGAACCAAGTGCAAAGTCGCAATTATGCAAAATCCCACTGAGGTACATCTGAAGAATAATTGTTAGCCTGCATTTGGCATGTATTTGTGACAGTACTGTGATATATTCACTGCATTTATCTCATTTAAGATGTTCAGTGTTCATTCATATCTGCGCAAAGACATTCAACGGCATAATTATTGAGCGCGCGCCCGCTAAGATTTACGATTGCACATGAAGAGCCCGTCATCAGAATAACCACACGAGCTATAATGTCTTGAATAGGTGTAGCATAGTGTCTTCGCAATGTGGTGAAGATGGCGACGTATTGAGAATGTTCTCAATACAGTTGTGGCAAAAATGGTGAGCTGATTTTATGTAAGAAAGGAGATTTAATGTAAGAAAGTTGGATGCTAATGAGTGATAACGATAACGCAGGAAAGACATTTTTTTAGTTGCATTGGTTTGTTGTTGCGTGAATTTCAAACACTTTTTAGTGGTTTGTTATCTCTTCGGATTCTCAATTGTCTGAGCGAAGATTTGTTTTAAGATGAAGTGGTCCTTTAAGGTCCTATCGTTGATAATTATGTCAAAAGATTGTTAATTAATGTCTCGACAATAAATTGAATCTACTTCAGATAATAATTACTGTCACTGGACCCAATGCCTTGAATAAATATATCAAACCCTCAGACGAATCCTTATCTCGCCACTTAGAGACCACTAAACACATGGATTACAGATGATAGCCAACTGATAATCCCCAATTGACGGACGTTGGGCCACTTGAAGAATCAAGTGGCCAAGATTTATCTTCAAAAAAACCCAAGAATGGATTTGTCTTAGCAATTAATGTCATCCGACATTGTCGCCATCCTTCTGCCTAGTTGATCCCATAAGTTGTCAATCATTCACACCAAACAACCATGGCAGATAGCCCAACGCCTCGTTGGTATGCTAAATGTGGCAGAGGCCCAACATTTCTGCACAACACATATTGACACGCACACGTGTGTCATATGCAAAGCACAAATTCATTAAAGACCTCTACGGGCGGTGTTGGTGTTGCATAGTGAATCAGCCAGCAGTTTCTGGAAATTGGATTGACGCGGCTCGCGCACACACATCGTCGTCTTATGGATTTGTGAATTTGTGGAATTGCGCTGCCATTGTTTCGACGACGACAAATTTGATGCGCTTCAACGGGAAACTTGCTCAAAACAGAGATCCAAATACAATAAAATTTACGACAAAGACCGAAAGACACACAGCGAGAGGCACATTATTATGTATTATTTATGTCTTATTAATATTAAAAGACAGCCAGCTCAAATCTGTGAGACGTGTCAACACTGAATTGAGGGAGTGCGAGCACACATTTAATGTGCGCGATGTATGATGACATATGGACGCGAACGTCGGAAAAATCGAATTGTTTGGGCGCAGGGAGTGCGTGGTGTGGATATACCTGTGTGACTCGCATATGTGGCAGGAGAACAGAATTGAGATTATAACGGGACGGGCGTGGGGAGGAGGAATGGGGGGGAATTATCGGGATTGTAAGGGAATTGGAAGAAATGGCGGTGAATGCAAAAGGAACGGAGCACGCGTGTGCTTGCTGACATGCATTGAATTTGAAATTCCGTAAAATTCTCCAGAAACATATAAGCGGGCATTTATTACTTTATTGTATTGGATATTCATCGGTTTTGTCTTGTCTTCGTGCCTTAAGACGTTTGTACTTCAATTTCTTAAGTTAATAATTTCTAATTTTGGCTGATTTGTCGTTTTGCTGTATAATATCGATGTTATTTTGATTAAGTATTTGTTTGAAATTTTATCGACATGATGTCTGCACTCCCAGTTACAAGTGGAATTTATCAATTTTTTGTTTTAGGAAGGAAAAACTTATATAAATTTTATATAAGGACAACATCCGAAGTGAACTTGAGACGTTTCCCAATCGAAGTATTGTACATTCGTTTTTCTTTTCAGTGGGTCTTAAAGATTTCAGATAATTAAAGAAAGGTGTGAAAACGAACATTTCGAATGTCTTAAAGCACTGATATTTATGTAACTATTAAGGTCTTAAACATAAGTTTATTTTTCGAAATTCTCTTAACATAACTCGCATTTTTCTCAGGTAAATCAACACAATTTCTTCCAATTTCAACCAAAACACCTAAGCAATCGATTCCGCTTCATTTCTTCAATTTAGGCCATGGATATCAGCTACTCCAAGCTCAACCATCACCCAAAAACGATAATAATTATTTTTCAATTAACGCATTCTCCTCTAATACTCGCGAACCCATTAATACCGCGACACGATGAATCAGCAACCACTGGGGGAGGTGCCTTCTAAACTGTACAAACGGGTTGGTTATTCAACGTGATTTTTAGACCCAAAAAAAAAAAAAAAAACAAACAAACAAACAACAACAAAAAGCCAACACAAAGTAATCATTAAAACAAATCTTATGAACAAAAAAAAACACTGGAATTATGTAGAAACGAATAATGTCGGCATTAGGAAAAATATCAAATACATTTTAAGTGACCAGAGTGGCTCATAGGGAGTCCACAAAAGTGGCTGCCACAAAATGCTGACACGATGTACATAATTTCCGTGGTTTCAATACTATACGCGCACTCACATATGAGAGAAATTACGCGGATTATGAGCTCGAGATGGCGAGATTTGTGTGGCTATTAACGTGGTTTCCTTGTACTCAGCTATTAAGTTAACATGGAGTTGACACGTCGAAGCCAATGAAAATAATTGATTTTCAATTGGTAATTTTTTTGTTGTTTTAAAGTGAATTCTGTTGGGGGGATGGGGGGGGGGGGTTCGGTTTCTCATGGTGGCATTTGCATATTAAATGGATTTTCAAAGTGGTGGATTCGACATCAGCAATTGTAAAGAGTTCAGCTAATTCTTTTTAGTTTTCTTGAGAGAAATAGACGTTCCTTTGTCTTGGAATACAAGTATTTTTGGCATTGACATTTGGTAGAACTAGTTAGAACAAATTTTTCCAATTCAAATCAATCATGTAGCGTCTGAATTGCCCCGAAAAGAAACAAATCAAAGCTGAGACATTGAATTGGAGCAGTGCTATGTCTTCCCACCTCTCATGTGCCTCTTGCTACATCCAACATGCGAGCGCCTTCTATTTGGCTGTATGATCATACACACATGAGCATCGACAAAACTGGAATATAATGAATATTAAATGTTGTTTTAAGTCGTTAATACCAACTTAATACAGAAATTATAAATAAAATACAAGAAATATGAAATAAGCGAGTGGCCGTGCGAGTGAGACAACGAAGGAGGTGGCGGCGGTGCAGGCATAACGACGAATTATGATCAAGACAAATAGTGAAAAATCTTATTAAAACTAAAAAATCGTGACTTGATTTTCTATGTTATTTTGTTTTCCATCATTTTTTTTTTTTTTTTATTATTTATTTGGACGCTGCCTCCCCTCCGTCTCCGTTGGTTCTTTGCGCTGCCCTCGTCTCGCCACGTCGGAGTTAAGACAAATTTTGTTTTCTTCTCTCTTGACAATGCGCCGTTTGATTGGTCCGATGAAGGTGTACTCACAAAGAAATCATTTTTATTTACAAAACTGCCGCATAAATGAATATCTATTGCCATACCAGCGATTTTGTTGATCTGAAGGTATAACAGAGCGCGATCTAAGACGGATGGATGGATGATGAGGCACCCCGCCACCCGGTCTGCCCCACATGCTAAGTCCTAGTACTCGCACCAAATATTCTCGAATCTTAATATTAGTTACTTTCTATACGATTTATATTAAATGCGATAACTATTTTCTATTAGGATTTGGGCAGAATTTTTTCGAAGTCGGATCGGCGGTTTTTGTGTGCTCGCCGACCTGCCACACTCGTTGTGTGTTTTTCTCAGTTCATCTGTTTTCTTCTGGCCAGCTAATGCCCTGGGTGTACTCGTTCCCATATTTCGGGAATCCACTTACGTACATTTGTTTCACATCTTCGCCCGGTGGAGTGGCTTTTTGGGCTGGCGCTTTTTCTCCAGTCGCTTCATCATATTAGTTTAAGATGTTGGTTCTCTCTCTCAGTCGACCGATGTCCTCCCTCTTCCCCCCCCCATCTGTCGATCCCAACGAATTCCAAGACGCTCAAAGGTTTCTGTGTGTATATAACTCAATTGGGGCCGATCCAAATTCCGGCAATCAAGTGAAATGTGATTTTCGTCTATTTCATTTACAATGTTTTTTTTTTTCGGTTGTTTCCCTGTATTTCTCGCGTGTAATTCATATTCGGTAAAATATGCCATCAGATCTTTGAGTGCTGGGATAATTAATCAAAGAAATATAAAATGCTTAAGAGGTTTTCTATGGCAGATTGAAGATGCCGTTGATTTGACGGTTAAGATGATCGTGGATTAGGGAGGTGATAGGTACACTTTGGAAATGTTTTATGTCAAAATTAAGTGAACTTTTCGAACAAGATTCTTTGTTGCTTCTTGAATCAAAGGACAATTTTTAAGATGGTTGAATTCCATAGCAAAATCTTCTCTACTTTGAGGTGCAATTTTGAAGGCACTTTTTTCCCTGCAATTTTTGTTATTAAATAAAAAATCTTTGTAAAGCAGTTTCGTAGCAGGACCAGCAAGGTCCAGTAAATTCTAATAGAAATTAAAGTTCCATTTGTTCAGAAGGTTGTTTTTTAATTTCCAACTCGCATCAAAACTATACGTCAAAAATGGGCTGAAGTAAGTTTAATATGGAGATTATTTCCACATGTTTAGGAATTCCATATCTAAATGACCCAAAACTCGAATTTCAATAGAACAAGACGAAAATTGATCTACAAAAAATGTCTGTAACATAACGAAAAGTAAAACAAAACAATAATAATTCCATTTACCTTTGAATCTACCAACAAAAGATTCGAATCACGCAACCTCAAGCACATCAACCATTGACAACCCAACCATTTCAGGGAGTGCACTTTAACATCTTTTCAAGAACACTGAAAACCGGGTAAAACATCTCCAACGAATCTTTCTCTTCCTTGCTTTGCATCTACCAAAATGAGTAATGATTGACGATTGTTGCCCATCCATCCACAATTCAGTCTATTTGATAAAATATTTATGAAGTTGATTCCGTTGAACTGAATTCACCTACTTGAGTGCGCTTAGACAGCCCATTCCACTACACACGATTCCGAATTTTACCACCAAAAAAAAAAAAAAAATAAAAATAAACATTTACACGGCTTTTCATAAATCCATCCCAATATTTCGTTTCACATATATTTCACCTCTCTGTGTTGCGTCTCGGCGTACCTTCCTTGAGACATATACCATCAAAATATGTAAGAATATTCATCATTTGAACACACGATGGAGACAGAATAATGTTCATGTAGGTACATACGGTGTCGGCAAAAGTGTCGGCGGCTGCCCCGCGACACCCCCTCGACATGTTGCCGTCACCGCACAATCAACTTTATTACATAATGAAATGGTTCATCTGGAGTACTTAAGATCCACGGCGACTTACTCAAGCAGCAATCATAAGAGAGCAAAGCGCGCAAGATGTGTGTGTCCTCCTTCCCATCGTCTTCGACTTCCCTTGTCCACCCGCCACTCAATCGTTTTCAGACATTCTCAACACAGTTTTTTTTTTAATTCTGTTAAATCATCATTTTAATAAATCGAGAAGGCGAATGGTTTCTTTGGCTGGTAACGGTGTTTAATTACAATTCAAATGATTTAGATTTTGTTTTACACGTTTTGTAGTTGTTGTTGTTGTTTTTGTGTTTTGTCTTGGCTGTTTTGTATGCCGAGGGATTCGATCGACAGCATTGACAGGTACTTGAAGATGTCAATTTCCAAGTTTTTACTTTTTGCAGCTTCTTATGTGTTATTAAACGTCGTTGGCATTCGTTAGCTGTTGGGATGGGTTAATTCAATCGATGATACCGACAATGGAAGAGCCTAAGGATCCATTTCAAATTGTTACAAAAGTGAAATGATGGCTGTTAGGCGATCCTCTCCGAAATTATAGAAGTATTGTCGGAAATAAAGTCGTTTTTCTTACAGGATCTTATTACCAAAAGTGGCCAGTTTTGCGGGTATTCAACGGAAATTTGATCTGATTTAAGGAAATTTCCCAGGATCTAATGCCCGTGAAACTTCCATAAACGTCCGATAGAAAAACCCTTTCGTCATCATTATTCATCATTCCACATCACTTGAGCCGTGTATAAGAATTTGGGTGACTTTTCTAAAAAAAAACAAAAACGAAAAAACAACTTTTATAATTTCTGTATTCATCAATTTTTTGTGGCCTCCCCTCGCGCTTCGCCTCTTCCTGAACTCCTAGCCACACCGAACATAACCCTATAAATCATTAATTGTCCGCTCAATCAAATTTTTACATTTTTTCTTTCCAGTTTCTTGGATATATAGTTTCTTTTAATTTTTTTTTTTTTTTTTTGAGGAAAAGAAAAGAAACAGATAAATGTACCGAGAAACTTTAACAAAATTCTGTCGACTCATTGTCGATTAGATTAAACACGGAAAAAAATCCGACTGAATCTATTCAGAACGATGGGATGAAAACGTAGAAAAACGGGCGCGTTTACCATACCAGAGCCGCGGACGCGTCGTCTGCTCCACACATCATATTTTTTGAATCAAAAAGTTGTTATTTTGTCTACATTTTTCCATTATGGAGAAATGTACCTATACAATTAGCTGCTTTAGCCCAAAGGCACTTATGCGAGTTGCTTTAAAAGATGATGTTCCTTCTAGTATATACAGATCTTGGGGATTTTGTGTATTTATGTTTCATATTTTTTTGTTGTCTTCTTCTTTATAATTTACCTCACGGTGAAATTGTATCGCTGTCTCACGCTGATGACTTCTATTGGCATTCGCGGGTCTAAGTCGCGAGCTGGAAAGAGACAATATCGATTGATTGCGCGAACTAATTTGCAACTAAACGTCGATGGTTGAAAGCGTCTGTACGCCGGGAAGACGGTAATGAGGTCTTAAGAGGTCAATTTAATATAGCAAAACGAATTAACTTGTATACATATTTCTGTAATTTCGGTGCTGACGGTGTTTTTGTTTGTGAATTTCTTTAAGAAAAATCGAAAAGAAAGACAATTCAGAAACAAAACTACGATTATTATGTGTAAATGGGATGCATTTGTCTTAAGTAAATTGGATTTGGCTTAAGATCATTACTTTTCAATAGAAGATATCATGAGATCATTATGGGATTGTGTATGTTTTCTATGCAAAATTCTTAATATGTAAAATCCCGTTAGTTATTTTTAGACGATTTACATATGTCAAATACCGTGAAAATCACTTTAGAAACAAACAACAGACAAGATCCCCTAATAAAATCCAATTCAAATTTTCTCAACGCATTTGCCGTTTGTCTTAAAGTGTATCGAATCCGATCTGTTCTTAAGGAAACAATTTTTTTTTTCGTGTAATTCTACTCTCTTGTCACTGAAAAGGGGTTTCCTTATTCTCTAGATTCAAAGAGTAGTTCAGACAAATGAATCGACCGAAAAAGAAATACATATAAATGAAGCCAAGAAGCAACAGGAAAATATTGAAATAATAAAAATAAACTTTCAGAGGACGCATGAAAAGTGTTTTAAAAAATATAGAAGCATTATTACAAGGGAACCCTTTTTTTGGCGAAAAAATTCTTATTAATCTCTACGACTTGTCTATATGCACGAGTTCACCCTTTTGCGCCTTTAAGGACGAGGGGATGCAGCGCCGAGCATCGATCGTGCAGCGATTGCGTACAGCGAATAATCAAATCGTCACAATGTTAAAAAAAAAATATAAAAAAAATTACTGCCAGCCGTACACTCAGAGGTTGACCAGGTGTTGAATTACTGCAAACCCTTAATATTGCCACCTTTTCTTAATATCGCGAAATCTGAGAACCCTTTTCTTGGGCCGAAATGTGCCACCTAGTTCTCCCTCAAACCATATCTCTCTCTCTCTCTGTCGCCGTCGTTTTCTCTCTCTCTCTCTCTCGCCTTAGTTTGTTTTCATTTGTGGAATTAATTCAGTTATGGTAAGAGTTTTGCTGTTAAGAAATGAAACAAGATAATTCCCTTGATTTTGTACAGCGTTTTTTCGTCACAATTTTTTTTTTCCTGTTCCTTTCTTGAACGCTGTTTGCCTAAAATTGTGATGGCTTTTAATTGATCGCATTTCACGTCGTTTTTGTGAAACGCTGGCCGCTGCCACATAAGAAACATTTATTTAATTGCTTTCTTTTGCTGCAAAAGCGCTCTAAACATGCGTCGTTCATGGTCGATTGAAGACATTTTTCCCCTTCTTGGCCGTTTGTTCGTCTCGTGTAAAATGCCCGCAGTCGATTTATCCGGAATATTATACCGTTTGTTGATGGATTGAATTTCAGTGAATGTTTTTTTTTTTTTATTAATATATTTTCTTATTAATCGTTATGTGGCAGACAGGCAGCCTTTTTCAAATTTTGTTTTCTGCAGCAATTTACAGGCAACATCATTTTTCTACTAAACAAATCGTTTGATTGAGGAAAAGGTATTTTTGTTTGACGCATTTCTAGATTACAACTTATTTGGAGAGTTAAGAAGCGAGATTTTATTAATGTATCTTGGTTTTAATTTAAATTGATTGCAAAATGCTCATTCCCTTTGCTTCGTCAAAAATTTCGCCTAAACTAGCCAAGAATTAATCATAACATTTGTATTGGAACCTGCGGCAAATTAGCTGGACAAATATGCTCGATTGAAACTTCTGCCTGAAGATATTAGTCTTAGATCACCAGACCACAGGGGAGATATCTTCATTTTGAAGACTGCCAGATTTGGGCCAAATCAAATTGTTTCCAATATCCCAATCGACAGAGTGTGGTGGTGTCTAATTACCTGGCCAAGTAAACGAAGTATTCACCTAATCGCCAGCTTAACTGATCATGTTGCGAGGTCAATTTCTCACGGCCCAGCAACAGCCCGATATGAATGCAGCTAACAAGAGATTTGGGTGAATCGAAGTCAAATCGAAGGAACTGGATAACATATTTCTGTGTAAATGCCCAACAGGAAAACAAAACAACAACAACAACAACAAAAAATGGAAAATGTATCAACGGAATCACATAATCAACAGCCAAACTAAACGCGGCCCTAACACATGATTAATTCTGCCCTCTTCGCGTTTTCAACCCGTGACAGCGTAGAACCCCGACATCAGAACAGCAATCCGACGTAAGATGCCCCCATCGGATTTGTACATCTAAATAACATACGAGACGAATATGGTCGCATATATGGGAATTGATTAATGATATCAATGATTGATTGTCTTCCACAGCCGCTTCACCATCTTTGTCTCTCCCGTCTGCAGCAGCTTCATCTCACTCTTCGATATTCCAGCGTTTTGATTCCTTTCAAATGCACCAAAGTCTTCCTGTTTTCTGGATTTTCTCGCCTCGACCCATTGTTTCGGTGATTCGAGTTTTTTTGTAAGCTTTTCACAAGCATTTTTTTTAGGACCCCCGATTCAATCTTTCTCCACAGAGACATCATTGCCAGAAAATTTCTAGTCAGTCAGAGCTGACGAATCCCTTGACGGGTTGAACAATTTGAATTTTGTCATCAAAATTGATTAATTGAATTTAGAGAATTCGCTTTTTTATTATGCTGAATTGGATATGGGAAATTTGTTGGGTGTTCATATGTGTTCCCATACACTCGATAGATTGAACGTGAATGCGCGTCAATTAATTCAGTCAATGGGAAATATCGATGTTTGACGAAGTGATTTTATTATTTTTTTGTAGTGATTTCTGGAAATGAAAAAGTCACAAGGTCAACTGTAATGCTGCATTTATTGTCTCTTAGAGGCATTGTAGTGGCTAGATGATATCTGGTGTCATCCGTCCTGAAATTCAATCCGTTTGTTATTCTGGTGATAATTATCTTACTGTTTAAGATTCTGGGAGAATGTTTCAGTTAAACTTATCGCTTGAGTAATTTTCAGTTAAAGCAGAATATTTGACAACAGTTTTGTTGGCAATACCCAAATTCAGTCAAGTGACAAATGGTCCCAATACAAATTGGTCACTAATCTAGAGATTGAAGCCGAACCTTTGCCGGACTTGTCATCAAATAAGATTCATCTAAATCTTTACTTAATACAGCCATATATCCATCAATAATTGCCAAATGGCCCTATTCTCATTCACAAATCTCCAACACCTCATTCATTATACAATGAACGTCCTTTCACAGTTCTATTGTCACGCAAACAAAGCGCCCCTTTTGTCAATATGTAATAGCATTGACCTTGTGCAGGCAGGAAGTCTTCAAACAAATGCAGATAAGTAAATGATCTCATTGGAAGGAGGAAAGGAGCAAAAGTCACATTAGCACTTCGGCAATTGACCAAATCGCCAGATACAAAACGAAAACGGCTACCTTATGTGGTCAGTTTGTAATGTCCTTCTTAAGATGTGCTGGCCTTCTGAAGACGTCTACCTGCTGATGATTTAATGACATAGTGACACGCTATGATAGACTGCAGTCACTTAGAAACCGATAAATCTGTGAGATGCGCCACAAGACGCGCTGGCAAGGCTGCGGTGCAGCTGTTTTCTGTGTACATATGCGCGTTTCCTTATGAGAAAAGAAATTCACCCCTTTGGCGTTATTATGAAATAACCGTATAAGCGTATTTCAGTTTTTTGTGTTTTGTCTTCTTTTTTCTTTTTTTTTACCTAATTTTCATCCGCTGAATAGAGGAATTCCATATTTTGTTTTCATTAAACGTTTTCAGACGAAAATCTGCCTCTCAGCATCCGCATTGTGTCTTACACATCTTCTACAGCGTCAGCTTGATAAATCCTTTTCTTAAATGTTGTTGTTGTTGTTGTGTGTTACCCCCGAATCATCGTCGACGAGTTGCATTGAACCCTTTTCCGTTGTGCAAGTTGCATAATGCACGCCTGTGACTAACACTGATGGGATTATGGACCTTTTTCCTATTTTTGCTATTTTATGATAATCAAGCGACGGAAAAAATGAAATTTGGAAAAAATTGGATTTTAGAAGAAAAGATGCCTACAAGGAAGATGCAAGGACGGAGATTTCGTTGAACAATGGAATGAAAACACGTTGTGTCAATTGAATTGTGTGGAAAAGGATCGGGTTACATTGTTATGGCAGTTTTATTAATACATCGTCATGCTTATACGAGCTTTAGATCAATCCGGTGATGTCTAATGCTGATGTCCTGGCACAGTTGTAAGATATTATGTAAGAAAGGTTTCTTGACTCGGAAAATTTATTGTTCAGATAAAATGTGAATTGAAATTTGTGCAGTTTAATAAGTTTTGCTTGGTTACAAGATTTGCAGCAGAAGTTCATTTTTCAATTCATTTCTTAAATGTTAAGATGTTTAACGATTTCTTTTATCTTAATTCTTTCTCTCATAAAATCAAGTCATGTGAAATCTTAAAAAAATAAACGAAAAGCGGTTAATGATTTTAAAAGAACCCCTTTCAATGCCACCTGCAGACTGCAGACTCACATCGAAGGCGGAAATAAAGTGATCCTTAGCGGATATGACTCAAAGAGCGTATCAAGTTTTAGAAATTTAATCATTTTTTCTAATTTAATGTAACACTTTTTAGAAAGTGGTTGGTAATGACTAATGACTCAATCCAGCTGGAAACACTTGGGTTAAACAAAATCCGTTGTCCCATCTTTGTGATGATTTGATTTGAAGGAGTTTTCTTTTAAAAAATGTTTCAAAAAAATCAAATCATAACGAAAATATTTAAGCTAATAATTACAATGAAAATTTAAGATCTTTCTAATAAAATAGATTTCCTTGAAAAATTCTAAATTACGAGAAAATGATCTTTTAGCGCCACCTCTGGCCAAATTAAAAAGTGGTTCTTGTCCATGATAAACGTGAAACATGATTCGCGCAGTATGGCGTCTTTAAGATTGAAAGCGATCTTCAGACGTCAGCGACATCTTGCGACTTAAATAAGTGTATAAGTAAAACCTTTTACTTTTATAGCAGTTTTTCTAGAGGTGGTTTGCTACCTGAAAACTCTAAGTTGTTCTGTTAATGTAAATAATCTTTAGTATTCCGGGATAGATCATGTTATTTTATTAAAGAAATCTGATCTTAGATGATTTCAAAAATTCTAACAACTCAATTTACAGCAATAAATTTAAAAACAAGAAAAAAAAACTCCCTAATGATAAAAATGCCAGAAAATCAACGGCAGTAACTCACATGTGACCTAAATTTGAAGACTCATCGTATGTGTATTCCTTTCACCATGACTTCCCACACTGAAGGTCATTCACAACAGCTTCGATTCGTATACATAACAACATCTTACATCTCAGTGGGGCTCTTACAGACAGATCGCAGCCATGTACATTGTACACCTTTACACAGATGTGCCTAAAACATGTGTGTTAAACGCATATTTTTAGGAAGTGGCACATTTTTCAACATATGATTCCGCAATGCAGTTTTTCTTTAGCTGCACGCATATCATGTGGACATTTGTTTTAGTAAAAGTTCTGCCTTGAGACGCTCACTTAAGATGTCGCAAAGTAGACAAACAACGTATTTCCATCAATTCGATGTGTAAAATTCCAATCATTTCGCATTTGTTGTCTTCTGACTTACAGTACCCACCTCCCCCACTTGTCTGCTTTGTTTACAAATGGTGTGACGTCGCGACGTCTCTCGCACATACATAACATTGGTCGTCCACACATGAGAGCACGCAGGCAGCACGCGGCTCACTAGGAATTCCGCTTCCTACAACTTATTTGTGTATTTACGATGCTCGTAATCACCATATACTGGATGCCGAAAAGATGCTGGTTCCGACGCATATTTTGGGAAATCTCTCTTCTCTGCTACGAAACGTCTTGACACTGTCTTACATGCGCGTCTGCATTTCGCTTGACAGAGATTCATTGCTATATGGCGGTTGTTGTTCCTGATTTTTTTTTTGTTTTTTTTTTGGTCGTTCATAGCCGCCCTTTATGTACCAAATCGTTGCATTTTATTCAAATGTATTCGGGTAAAAATATCATGTGTGGCTGGCGGTTGTGTGCGTGCAAGCGTCGCTGTTAGTATGTGCGGGAAAAACCGATGCCGACGGCGACGCTTTTGCCGACGCGACGCTTTTATATAATGTGTACATATGAGACAGATACAGCGGCAAGCGTGCGGATAAACTGGCGCAATCATCAGCGTGTGCAGAGGCTGCGTGTGAATATGTGAAGATGAAAATGCGACGGGGAAAATTCGACGCTGCTATTGACATCACATGTGTCTCGGCCGAGTGTGCTTCGGCTATAAGCATGATATTTATGGTATTTTTAGTGGGCAATATCCACTATGGACACGTACGTTAATTGCATATGTAGATACGCGCGTCGTCGTCTTGGCCACGGTGGCGGCCTTTATCGTGCTCGTATCGTACGTTTTGCGCTCTCATTGCACAAATGAACTTTTATGTAAATTCGTGGCTGCGCTGGTACGCTACATGATTGCCGAATGAAGTTGTTAATGCAGACTTAAGAAAGCAAATAGAGAACATATGAGCAGACGTGAAACAAAAGATGACAGAAAAACAATTGGAAGGATTGCAGCTATGCACACGCAAAATGTGTCCGAACTTGGTAATTTGCGACCGTCGGAGCTGTTTAGTCTTACTGTCGCTTGTTTGGGCATATCATCATCTCCCAAGACTGGTCGGTCCTCCCTCAACACATAAATAGTCTGTTCAAGTGGTGACTCTCTCTCCTTGATATACGGTTAAAGTGCATTCGTAAATCATCGACCGTTCAGCGGGTGACCATCGCGGGACGCTTTAAAGCTCCACGTCTCCCAATTGGTGTGATGGTAAGATTGGGCTGTGGTGGTGGTGGTGGTGGTGGTGGTGGCCAGTGATTCAGCCCAAATTTCTTTGCTTTCCTGTGTTTTCTCAAGTATCTGTAGTAAATAAATGTGTTGAAGAAAAGGACAAACCAAAAAAAGAAAGAAAGAAGCAAAACAGAAAATAGTGAACCGACGCTGCACGACGCGGACCATCACGTCGGGAAGAACGTCCTCTCTCTCGTTTTGGCCGCCGCCGTCGTCGTCGCCGTCGACATACTCGTGGTCGCCGTCGCTATTTTGTGTACATAACGATGCATGCCGCCAACGTTCAGTAAATCGTGTGCCCGCGCGTACAGTAGCCGTCCGAAATCTCAAAAGCAAGTCCATTCTACTTGCACACGGAAAGCGGGTGTACCAATTTATTATACATTTTCCGCTTTTCGCAATATTATTGGGAAACAGCAAGGCTGCCGAGAAAAAAAAGAACCGCACACATACTCACACACGCACACACACACACACATATACCACGTCGCGCACAGAAGAAAGAGAAGTAGGGAAAAACTTAATAGTGGAAAAGCCAAAAAAAAAAAAAAAAGAAGAAAGAAGTATATAACCGGTTGAGAAAAAAACGAGTACCTTAAGGAAAACGATTTTCATTTATTTAGACCGTAAGGACATGCACATTTTCTCCGCTGTCGCCAAATTTTGTGCATGTAGTTATATACATATGTGAACGTCGCAGTTGTTGTTTTACTTTTCATTCATTGATCACATCAAAGACAGTTCCTTCTTTGCCTAAAAATATCTAGTTTAAATTAATTAAAAAAAAAACACAAAAAAAAAAACAAATAACATGTGTGAAAAGTATAATTATTTTTTTAAAATAATCAGTTAAATAACTTTTTTAAGGGAAAACGGTTTCAGCGAGAAAAATTGTCGTTGTACAAATTTTCGGTGGAAAAACTGTCAGAGACCAGTGACATGAAAGTGCAGCTGCAACGATGATTACGTATAGCTCGCGATTTGTGCAATTTCGCTGTGGCCCGTTTAGTTTGTTTATATCAACGCGGTTGTCGGTTCAATTGTGCGGATTTTTTCTTCAAAAAAAATTTTAATTAAATCAGTTTTTTGTTGTTGTTTCAATTGAAACGGAAATTAAGTGGAAACGTTTTGTTTGTTGACGTTTTTTTTTATAGTTTTAAAGGATAATTTATTTTATCGACTTTTTCGACACATGTAGGAATTTTTTGTTTTTTTTATCGATAATAATTCAGTAGTATAAAAGATAAATTTGTTTCGTAAAACATATATTAATGCATTTTTTAAGGGAAATTCTTGCAGTAAAATCTTACTTTTTCGATGAAAAATTACTTTTTGAGTAACAAATGTCACTCAAAAACACAATTTTATTTTTATTTCCTTTCTAAAAAAAAAAAATAACTAAAATTAAACAAATCAATTCAATCCAGAAAAGATGAAAAGCTGCATTGACATCTCTGCAACTGAATTATTATTGAGAAAGTCATCCCCTTTAAGAAAAACAAAAACCCACACAAAACCCATAAAAGAATGTTTATAACTTCCGAAAGCTAATAAAAAGTGATTTGTGACTAGCAGACGATAACAGGAAGGGTAAAAGCTCTACTGAGACATCAACAACAGACAAGTCGAGTGCAGTAAAACGCGCAATGCACACCAAGTGACCGGGATCGTGATAAGATGTTGCAGAAACATTTCAATTAACCAACAGACAGACATTTCAACGACAAAACAAAATCTCAAATACGGAAAAAGAACAAACAACGAAGCAAGTTTAGTTTAAGAAAAATGCCCAAGGACTTTGCCCAAGTATATTAAATCATCAAAGTGCACAATAAAAAGAAGAAGAAAGAAACACAAGACGACGGAAAAAGTGGTGACGAAATCGTCTGTCCATACCTTCAGGAGGAGGTGGAGTTGCGTCTGGATTGCAACAATATTCAGGTCTAGAAATCCATTTTAAAAATATTGATTTAGTTTTAGACGTTTTCCATTGAGACACAAAAGTGTTCTTCAATTGGGACGTTTTGGGACGTGACAAGTCGCTTCAAAATCATTAAGTGGATGTGTCCGATCGCCGTCGCGTCGTCTTGTCCGTCGTCGTCACATATCATCACTGGTCCGATGGCTCGTCTACCACAAAGCGTCCGCCCTATGTCGCTCATTAATAGACCGAATGTGTGGCAGCGGCGCATATGTGTGCGACGCTTTTCTTAACCATCGCCGCCGTCTTGTAAATGAATTTATTTATAAATTTTCATGATAAAATACAAAAGCCAGTTATCCTAGGCGAACATACCAAAAATATCAGTCAGCTAGAGCGCGCGCGAGTTCATCTCTGGCGCGAGATTTTCCGGCGGTGGAAAATTATCCGCGAAATGCGCGCTATAGCTGCGGAAAATGTGCTGCGGTTAGGCGAGCGAAAAGCATGAGATGTCGACGGACGGATGCGTTGTCGTCGTCGTGATCGTCGTCGTCGTCGTCGTCGTCGTCGACGGTTTTATTTGGTTCTTTTCTTGATTTTGGGTTTTTTGTTTCAATCGGCTGTTGTTGTTGTTGGGAAAGCGCGAAGATCAAGCTGTACATCACTGACAGAGTTCCCTTCGACGCTTCTTCTCGGTTCGCACTGGCGTGCCACTACTACCAACTATTTTTACACATATGCTTACCTACATGAGTCGCACGTACGACGGCCCTGTCAATGTGAAATGAACGTATTTTCGGTAAAGTGCGCTTCGCCTCTAATTCGGACCACGTATGTTGTTAAATGTCGTCGCTACTACAACCAGTTCAGTGTAGAGAAAAGCAGACTACACATATCGTAAATCGCACCTAGACAGCGTATGGATGACATATAATTAACGGGCAAAAGGACGGCGTGTCGCTTCAGACTATATTTGTGAAATTGTCCGTCGTTGTCGCCATTTTCATAACGTTAATCGAATTTTGTTTAGAAATTGGCGACGTTTTGCATTTTAATTGATTTCATTTGCAAGGTTTTCTCGCGTTTTCCATTTGAATTTACATTTCTGTTCAACTTTCCAATTTTGAAGCGACAGGATTCGCAAGTAGAAGCGGTTAGACGGATTGAGGTCTTTTGCCAATAATAGGATTTCTCTTAAACCAGTTGGATTTTATTCTAATGCCATCTTTGATAGAGTTTTCTCTTTATTATTACCTCCTAATGATTTGAAATTTTTCTATTTCTATTTTGTTAGTAGAAACTCAATTTCTTTAAGATTTTACCATAGTCTTAAACATGAAACCTTTAAAAACGATTCGTTTATTTATTGAGTTTTAACTAGAAACTACCCAAACTTTTTTGCATCTTGCAAATTGGATTAATTAAAGCAAATTTGATGACTTCTTAAAGACATTTGATTTCACCTGGCCATGAAATATCTCAGGGATTTTTACACAGAAATGTTTATAAATATCCTCATCTTCTAACCAAACCAACAGAATGCAATTAATGGTGTTATTGCTGATATCTGCACGAATTTCGTAATAACTATATTGACTGACTGGCCTTGCATTTTCCAGACGTTCGCGGCACATTTTATTACCCGAAACGTCTGCTGCCGCACAGATTGTGTCGACGACGACAACAGCGTGTGGGAAAACAACGGACAAAATAAACAACCCAAAAATATACATTTTCACCAATAATATTTGGCCCGTTGTGTAACACACCCGCGACCGTCTTGCTGCGAAACGGACGTCCATTGGCAAGATAGAGAGAGAGTGGGATAGGAAGAAAGTGACCGAAAGAAGAAGAAGGATAGCGAGCAGAAGTGAGATATTCAAGACAGCACATATGTGTAGCAACGTCGTCGCAGCTTTTGCGCAACGTAACGGGGTGGTAAAAACAGCGACGGCGACGTCGTCAATTGTGTCGTGAAATCTCGCAGTCATCCAATCCTCACCAGAACCAGCAGCCTCAAGATCAAACCACCAAGCAATTAGGCGAAACGCGACTGAATCAATTGAAGGACCGTCAATGATTGCAGCATGCCAACAGTCGGCCATCAGTGTAAGTAGACACATCTTACCCTAATATATCTTATAAGAAAAGAAACATATTGCCCTGATCCTTTATTACTCAAGCAAATTGTGCCAGTTAACTAGTTTCTGGGGGGGTTAGAAATCAATGAACGAATTCCTGAAGTGGCGGTAGTTGAACTTTTTGTTTTTTTTTTGTTTTTTGGAAATTTTCCCGATTTCAAAGCGAATATCGATTCGTTTACAATGAAAATATCTAACAAACGCTTTAAAACCAGGACGCAATCAGTGCGGCGGAAGCAGCAGCAGCACCAGCTAAAGGACACAGAGACGCTACGTGGCACGTGCACGTTCTGTCTGCATTACAGTACTGCAGCGTTACTGTGTGGTAGTAGAGTCCTTTGTGTGAGAAGGAAACACACACACAAAAAGGGAATAACCAACCGTCACAACAGAAAGTGCGAGGGGTTGACATAAGTGAAGCAAAAAAAGGACACCGAAAACGTTGTTGTCTTTGGTCAGCACAACGTTTGCTTCTGTCACTTACTTTTTTTGTGTACAAAGGACGTCGCTACATTGATAAAATCCTCAAGAAAAACAAATAATTGGCGTAAAGTCATTCGTTGTTCAGCGTCAATCACTTCGTTGCAGAGCCATTTGAGTGGGCATCCCTATTGCTGTGATCCTTCCAAATTTTTACTATCCTGTGACTATTCGGTTGTTTTGTTGTGTCCATTCATTCCCTCCTTTCTGTACAATCCTGCACCACCAAAATACCAACAACAAAAAAAAAAAAACGAAGATACAGAAACATAAGTAAAGCGCTGCAGTCCTGACGTCGCCAAATCAGCATCTAGACGCGAGCACCACACAACCGACACAGTGGCTCCGAGGAAGGCATGTTTATACCAGACTCACTAAGGAGCTGCATGATTGAGACAGACGTATCATCATATCTTCAGACACCATCCTCAGGACAGGTGCTTGTGCTCTTCTGCTACCAACCAGCCGAAATCCATATCATATGTAATTAACATATGTCATTAACATAAAATGATGTTGTACGTGTACGTGTGTACGCCCCTTTGTTAATATCTCAGTAAAAAAAAACAAAACAAAACAAAAAACAAAACAAAACAGTAGAGAACAGCAAGACACATACAGATCCACCAGACACCATATACTGCCACCAATCCATCAACAAGTCATCACACACATGACGCGACCTGGACGAAAATAGCTAGTAGGTTGTCGAAGTAGTTGACTTTCTTTCGGTGAATGCACTCGCACCACCGAAGTATCTCCTTTTATGACCATAGTAATTTGCAGTGCGAAGACATTTGCCCAGGACTTTTATGATCATCCTAAGTCTAAATAGTTAGATCCATGGGAAATTTGTATCCTATATTGGGTTTTTTGATTTTTGGGTGGAAATTTCGGATCATCCTATGAGAAATGAACTTTCTTGCCTCAGAAAAGATAGATTAGCTGTTTTTAGAATTTGTTAACGTTGTGATATTTTATTTCTGGAAATACTATAAAACATCCTTGAAACAGTTTCAGAATAACCAAAGATTCAGCTGCAAAAATCTTATCATAAATGGATTTTCCGAAATCTTATGGGGTTTTCAATAGGATATCCTTTATCAAAAAAACTGGGCAAATATTCACATATTCTAGAACTATGAAACATCTTACTCCAATCTATGAAATACAAATATTTTTCGGGTATTTGAGACCGCAATGCAACGATTTTTTGAATTTGGTGATATTTCTAACAAAAATTACCACAAAATCGTATTTACTTACAGAAATCTTGAAAATGAACTGTAAATGTTAGAACTTTAGTAAATCTAGGTCAACTTTGCAAAATGCTTCCAAGAAACCACTTCCATTCAGGAAGTTTCTCATAAATATTCTTATCAGAAAAAAAAAAACAGAACATCCCAGCCACATTTCGAAAGTATTGACAAAAAGCCCGAATCATCCCGTTGTAAAAAAAACATGATTGGCGCCTTACATAACAACACTGAAATCGGCCTGTTATATAGTCGACATGTATGTACATATGTACATGCATGTAATATGCGCATCGCAATGCGGTCGGTGTTCGTCCTGCATGTCCTTGCAGCACATAATGTAGACGCGATGTAACACGCTGCAGTATATACTGGCTCAGCGGCATTTACATACGCCCGACTATAATGAAACAGCCAAACCACCCCCCAACCCCCCCACTCCCCCACCCATTTAGCGTGTGTCTGTGCACTCGTTTATGTATTGTGGCGAATGTGGGCGGTGAGGGGTTGTCAGGAACTCCCACGCGCCGACACAAATTGCTGCATCCTCATCTTAAACGGAATCATGTCGGCGACGGACGTACGAGAGAATTCCATGCAAATCAATACTGACGGAGGCAAATGCAATTTCCACATTGTCAGTGGGATGCGTTTTTTTTTTCTTTAGTGCGAGGGGAAATTGGGAGTTTTCCAAATGAATAGATGGCACAGGATGCTATGGGAAAATTGAGTAAGAATTGATAATTGAAGAATTTGCAGTAGTTGAGTCAGTAAATGGTTCAATTTTTAAGGATGATAGTTTGAGTAGGGAAATTCAATGTAACTTGACTTGTGTACTGACAATAACATAAACAAACTGACTGTAAAATAAACAAACAAACGGACAAACAAACAACAAAAACAACCCTACAAACAAACACTACAAAAGCTCTTGTTGTCAGCACTAAGATGACACAAGCAAACCAGAAGAATCATCCCGGCCTGTATAGCCTGACCAATTTCGTCCTTTTTGTTGGGAGCTGCTCATCATTGCTACCCCCCCGATTGTCGTAACTGGCAAATCATATCAAACAAACAACGGTTGCTAAACAAACCGATGATTCTTCGGGTTCCGCTTTCGGTGTCTCCCGTTTTGTTAATTTAACTGTAAAACCTATATATATATATATGTTAAAATTAATTGTCAATGATTGTGTCTATATTTGCACTATATGTTTCCATATATATACATATATATATATATGTATATATATATATTTGTCACAAATTATTTTGATGTCAATCGATGTTTCGATGTGGATTGCATTTAATCGTGCATGATTGTAACTGGAATGGTGTAGTATAATCGTAGTAGAAATGTAGTCGCTTTCCATTTCATTAATTTTCTTTAAGTTTTTTTGTTCGTTCAAAACACTATTTGTTTTAATTTGTAAGGACAACCATTTTTGTAAAGAAGCGGTCTGCCGCTGTAGCCCATGGAGTATAGATGAAGACACTGACAATTGGCAATAGAACATTTTTGCGTCAAAATTTTGAATAATTGCCGCGATATCGCGACTGGCTAAATGCATTTTGGTTGCATAATTTGGATGATGAAAACGCACAATATAATTCCACTGGATGGCATCTTTAAAAACTCTATACTTTGTTTCATTTCAATTATGTTGTTATTTAATCAAAAAAAAAAAAAATTTGATTTGCAATCATTTTTTTTTGCTTTCTTTTTCGTTAAAATTTAAACTTCAAAGAATAAGAAAACATAAACTATTTCGCTACAGTAGAAGAAATTCGACAAACAAAAAAAAAACATATAGCGACAAAAAGCTAGCTGCCAAATTTTGGGCATATTACCGCTATTCTGTTCAAATAGTACATTTACAGTTATTATAAATAAATATATATAGTATATATATAAGTATTTTGAGCAACCATTCGCATACAAACATTGATTGTCAACAAATGAGACACGAGTCTAAATAATTCAGCGGTAAAAATAAACTTGACGAAAACGTTTATTCAATCATTTGTGTCCTGTTCGTCAACTTGTGTAACTACTATCGTTGAATCGTTGTTTCTGCATTTAATTTACCAAACCAAAACACACGTTAATCGTAATGTTCGTGAAGTTTCGTTAAGTTTAAAAATGACATTATTGTTTTCGCGCAACCATTGAACATGGCGGATGAATAATGCTCATGCAACTTAACGGAGAATTTGACGAAACAGTTTTTATGTTTTTGTTGTTTTCATTTACAAAATCTCTCAATATACAATTTTCACTAACGTTTTTCATTCAGCTTTTGACGTGTAGTAGTATCTTCCCATATTTTTTTTGTGTATTTTATGCGTAATTGGAAATTACCCCATTTTTGTAGTTTTGTTTATGTGTATATCAATTACATATGCTTATCATTGTGCTATCTAGATGTAACATATGAACCATATATTTGCACACAAATTTCAATGAACATTCAACGATTATGAAAATGGTAAATTAAGATGAGAATTTCAAACTTGACGAAGCGTTTTTTTTTGTTGTTGTGAAAGCAATTCATCGGTGTAAAATGTAAACTAAACATTTAGTAGTTTCAATGAACGAATTCGCAGTAAACATCATTCAGATCTACATATTTAGCAAAACAAAAACTTAACGATTGCCTATGAAATTCCACGGCCAGCTCGCGGTAATGTCCATTTGAATGCAGTTATTGTGTACACAGAAAATGCATCAGATCACGCCAATTTCACAAGAAATGTGCGCACAACCGGCCTAGTGGCCGCTGACGTACGCATGCGCTGCACAACACAAATCGTTCAAATTGATGTGCTTTGAATATTAAACGAAGCTTTTCAGCTAAATACAAACAGCGAATCGCCAATCGGGACACCGTCCGCCACTTAGCTGCACTTTGTGCACACCGAACACAGTTTTATTACATGTGAACCTATCATTTTAATTTTATTATTTTCGCGCATTTCTCAATTTGTGCATTATTTTTACCGAGCGTGATTATTCCGCTTAACTCGTCGTCTTCGTCATCGTCTTCGTCCCATTCTTCGTCGTTTATTAGGTCGTTGTGCAGTTGCGGTTTTTTGCTGTTTTGTGTTTTCGTTCACATGTGATTTTATATGTAACAGCGTGACAGTGTCGCGCGCATTTGAATTATTGCATTTGGCGCACTTTTTGTCGCGCGAACTCAACGTCAGCGGCCAGCGCATCTCTAAATGCGTTTCGATGCGTTTTTTTTGTTGTTTTCTTTTGTTTTCGGCGCACTTATATCGAGCAAGCAATGGCTAAGAATATTGATTATGCACTGTCTTCAGTCGTCAGTGCAGTTACACTGTCCCGCGTGCACTGGTACGTCATGGCATTCGCGTGTGATTTGATTAAGCTGCGCGCGCACTTTGTTGTGTTGTCTGTTACCCGCTGCATTTGCTGCATATTATGCAAAAATGTTTACATTTAGTTTTATGTAGTTTACATATTGTAAATGCGCCGTTATAAATAAACGAGCCATTGTGCCAAATAGCGGTTTTTGGGTAAGCGCGGGAAATTCCCCTGTGGCTTATATTTTTTGACAAAAAGCTTTCACTGCGATCCAGAGAGCTTTTGCGAAAATCGATTGCATTTTAATTTCGAAATTACATTTTATCAGTTGTTTTTCGGTTTGTAACTTAATAAATAAAAGGAAAAATCATGTTTTTTTTGTCTGTTTAAAAATAAGAACACGAAAAACTTTTACCGAAGAATTGCCTCTATAGCGCATAAATTCCTTAATGATAAACGAAAGTAAGTTACACACATCTTGACCTAACAAATTAATTGTCTTGGTTGGCTGAAGTAGATGTGATAAAATCTTGGTAAAATATTGATTTTCAATCGTTTCAAGGGACTAAATACACCTCAATCTGTATGCATTATTAATTACCTGTCAGCCTGTGTGTACTTAATTAGTCAGTGTATTTAAACTAATTGAATTTGTCTAATTACAGTTTGTTTCTAAGTGTTTAATGCATCTGTGTGTATGTAACAACCGTTAAAAAATGCATATTCACACAAGGCCAGTTTTTTTTGTTAACAAATGACAAATAATGACATGTATGAAGAGAATCTGAATGATTGATGTTAAGCGACGCGTCGTCCGCGACTCTAGCCAAACGCGCGCACCGACTTTTTAATTATTACATAAGATTTAATTAATTGAGTTTCACACATATACGTACATACCTCGTACTCCCCCCGTATGTCTATGCATTTTATTGACTAATAATTAGGCTGATGCTTTGCTTCTATGTACAATAATTTATATTATCAATCTCTAGATGTAAGATCACATTGAATTTAACTCACCAAAATGTTTTTTTCTTTCTCTTTTTCTCTTTCTCTCTCTCTCTCTCTCTCTCTCTCTCTCTGTCTTCTTTTTCATTTCTTTTCCTCTATTTTATCTCTTTTTGTTTCGATTTCGTTTAATTTTCACAAATTTTGTTTATATTTGCCAAAAAAAAAAAAAAAAAAACAAAAAACCAAAAAAAAAAAACAATTAAAATCACTTTGAAAATATCCTGAAATCGAAACGAATAAAAAACCTCCTGCACATACCACCCACGCCTTGACACACTACTCTATAGGATGAATTCCATCCGTTCATTGAGGCGCTGCTGCCGTTCGTTAAATCATTCTCCTATACGTGGTTTAATTTGCAAGCAGCCAAACGAAAGTACTACAAAAAGCACGAGAAACGCATGTCCTTGGAGGAGGAGAGACAGTGCAAGGACGAGTTACAGGTGAGTCAGTCAATCATCGCGAATAAACAGCTACGGTAATCGCGGTAATTGTGTTGGCACAGAACGAAAAGGCCGAGGTGAAACAGAAGTGGGCGTCTCGCCTGCTGGGTAAGCTGCGCAAGGACATAACGCAGGAATGTCGCGAGGACTTTGTGCAGAGCATCACCGGCAAGCGACAGTCCATCTGTGTACTGTCGAATCCCGATCAAAAAGGCAAAATGAGACGCATCGACTGTCTTCGGCAAGCGGACAAGGTTTGTTGTTTTTGGTTTGTTGTTTTTGGCACCTTCAGGATGTGTGACAGACATGTTGTTTTCTGTTTCGTGAAGGTTTGGCGTCTGGATCTGGTGATGGTGATACTGTTTAAGGCTATTCCACTGGAGAGTACTGACGGTGAACGACTGGAAAAGAATCCGGAATGCTCGCAGCCTGGATTGTGCGTCAATCCGTACCACATCAATGTCTCTGTGCGAGAACTGGACTTGTATCTGGCCAATTTCATCAACACGCACGGTTGGTGTCCAAGGGGTAGAATATTTGCACTTTTTTATGTTTTGTTTATTTTACGCTTAAATATTCGAAATGGATTTTTTAACGATTAACTGTTTGTTCATCCGAAATAGACTCGTTAAGCCCTCCGCTGTACAACAACAACAGCAGCAAAAAGGACGAGGAGCGAAAGCACAAAGGTAAGGAGTCCAATTGGTTAGCTAGAACGCAATTCTACATATATATTTATGATAATTAACATAACCGCCATTTTTATGATTTCTTTCTGATTTATATATTGTTATTAACATATTAGGATATACGCACAACCCTTATAATGGTGTAGTCTGTAATGATATAATTCTAGCGACAGGCGTATTTTCATCAAAAGAACTGTGGAAGTTGTCAAAAGGTTTGGATCAATTTTTTTTTTTTCGCAAAACATAAAAGTCCTGCAAATCCTTTGTTCACATCCCCAACGATTGAAACGCTCCCCTTCAAGCTTTTACGCTTTATAAACGTCAAATAAATAATATAAAAATGCATTGTCCAAATTCGTCCACTTAAAGCCTCCATCCTGGACGAGGTGAGTGACGTGATGCACACCAACTCGAACACGATAAAAATGGAGAACGCCGCGGCGCCATACTACTGCAACAGTGCCTATTCACTGTCCGCGGCCCCACCAGGCATCATATCAGCGGTGTCGGGTGATCGATCGTCGTCCTCCTCAATGGTGGTGTCCAGTGGCTACAGTGAGCTACCACTTCCCAATTGCCTCCTTATTTATCCTTATTTTAATAACTTCTCTCTGAAACAGTCGATCTGGTCGATCCGCGCAGCGTCAATCTGTCCGGCTCGCCACTTTTGCGCAATCCCAACACCGGCAACTCAGTGCACGACTCTCTGTCCCTGCCACGGTATCCAGCCCACTCAACCACCCGCCTAGTGACTGTGAATCAGTCACGACCCGACGACTCGCTGATGCAACAGCATTCGACACTGGCGCCGCAGGCCGTCAGTCCAGGCACCGTGTTCTATCAGCACAGTCCCTCCGGTTCTGGTGATGTCGGCTCGAATTCCGGCAGTGACAGTCAACAGCAGCAGCAGCAGCAGCAGCATCAGTCGGCGCAACAGCAACAATCGTCCCAACAACAGCAGCAGCAGCAGCAGCAGCAGCAGCAACAGCAACAACAGCAACAACAGCAGCAGCAACAGCAACAACAACAGCAGCAACATCACACTCATTCCACGCAGTCGCACAACACTAAGTACGCCGAAAGTGTCAATGGTCATGACACCCTCAGCGACTTTGTCTCATTTGTCTGTCAAGAGGCTGAGAATAGTCCACAGAATTCCCAGCTGCAGCAATCGCTGTCGCGCGGCAGTCCCAAGTCATCGCAGTATCCGCAGTACAGTACGATGCTGCCACCGCCGCCATTGCCGCCGATGGCGCGACCAGTCGCCATAATACGCTCCACGGGCAATCTGACGATGATCAGTTCGCCACCGTCGTCGGTGACGCCGCCCACAATAGCGGGCGGCAGTGGCACCACAGGCGCCAGCATGTCATCGTCACCGTCACACCATCAGCAGCAGCAGCAGCAGCAGCAGCAGCAACAGCAACAGCAGCAACAGCAGCAACAGCAACAGCAACAACAGCAGCCGGACCAGTCGGATCCCAGCAGCAGTATGAGCTCCAACGAGCTAACGGCATCACCACCCATGAGTCCACAGGGCCAAATGGAGGCTGGACGAAGCGGCGCCGGTGGCGGCAGTAAATCCCTGACACGCATCAGCAGTCCCTATTCAACAGCGGCGCGGGAATACGCCTTCAATCATTTCCACGCGCAACCCACCCAGGTAGGTTCCATTTTGTGACATTCAATGGGCGGCCGCCCACCGCTTTCCCCCACTCCCCCGTCACATAATACCGTTACACGAGAGTTCAGTATATCAATGCAAGATTTTTTCTCACCACAAAAAGTTTGGCCAATTTCAGTTATTCAGTTACGCCAGCTCAATACCGACATCCGGTGTGATTAGCCCAACGAATCTCAGTCTGTACTCGTCACCGGTGACAACGCCGCGCACAACACCGCGCAGCCGCTGGAATGCGCCGTTCCTGCTCGAGGAGGACTTCAACATGATCACGCATCCCGTCTCCAGCAACAATCCCGAGTCCAGCTCGGTCATACTGATGGAAGAGGGTACATTTGTCATTTATCTATCGACAACAAACGTCAGTTTTATACTAATTGAATGCTCCTCTCTTGTTCTCGGTACTTCTTCCCAACCATCCAATTCCCACTCTCTTCTCGACTACTTCAATAACGATTTTGTGGCGCCAACACAACAACACTAAAACATCAACGTCAACGGCATCCTTAATAAACCCACCCAATATATCTAGATAGATTCTTTCAATCGAGTGCTGCACCACAGGACGCAATGGACACATCCCACGGAATTATACCACGAGATCATATATCCGTTATAAATCCAGTCGAGGGCACGTCGATTGGCGGCAAAACGGAGAGCCTGATCATATCGCCCAAATCGGAGGTCCTCTAGTGCATTTGTCCGTCTAGTTCGCTCACGCTCTCTTTCTAACGCTCTCCTTCATCGTCCTTGCAATTGGGTGCTAAAACACATAATCAAACAGTGGCGCACCAAATTATATGGACGGTTGGTTAAAAAAAAAAAACAAAAAAAAAAACACTTTTGTTTCAAATATTTGGATAGGAGCAATTTAATCAAATTCGGTGTGACAAATGTCAGCAAATATGACATATAACGGTAAAAGAGAGCGACGTAATATTTATTTAATAAAAAAAACATGTAAAATACATTGAGCCTAAGGTATGTGCCTTAGTATGAACAACACTAAAAACAATTGTAACAACTTGTACTTATTGATCACGCTACTGTAATTCGTAATCGTCTCAAGACATTGGTGAACCATTCGGCGAGATCTGACAAACCTATCTATATTTAAAAACAAAAACAAAAATCTATAAATAATTCTTATTTATATAAATATATATAAATAGTTATTCTCCTAAGCTGAGTGCTTTTAAACATTGAAGAGTTTAACATGTATAAACAAAGAAAACAAAAACAAAACAAAACAGAACATGGTCACGTATTATTAAGTACTAAAGTAGCATAGAATTATCGTTTTAACTTCGTCTTAGAGTACGATCGTTTTCGTTAAAGTCTCGCGGAATGTCGCATTGTTTTTGTTGTCTTAAAAAAAGTAAAGGTAAAAAAGTTGTCGTTACCCGACAGAAGAGAACTCCTTATAGTTTTCACGTTTGAATGTCTTTATGTTTCAACTTTCAACCAATTGTACATAATAGGTATTATGTATGTTACACGTGAGTGATAGAATGACTTTAAAAGCCATGCCTAATATATATTTATATATTATATACATTATACTTATATATTAACAACTATATATAAATATAGATATATGAGGTATTTAAAATATAAGCAAGTGACTACCTTAAATATACTTATATATGTATATCTATATGATCTAGTTATATACAATACAAAAGCAATAATAGCGTGTAAGTAGGTAAAACAAAACAACGACAAAAAAACAAAAACAAAACACAAAACAAACAATTAATTGCGCTGAAGAGAGTCTCTTAATTAGGATTTAGTAGATTTGAAGGGCAAAAACAGTGATCAACATCAAGGTACACGTGCATATTACGTTCTTGATTTATTTAAGGAATCTTAGTATTAAACACAAGATGACACACACACACACACACACACATACACACACACACACACACACACAACCTCCAATTGGGATATACCGAATCGCTAAAAAAAAACACTATTCAGATATAACGAAAATTGTATGCAACCAAAAATTTATTCGATTTTAACGAATGTCACAGTGACAACAAAATTCACACACAAACAGACAGAACACACAGTAACTAGAGTTATATATATTATGTGCCAATCATAGATCACTTCTACATGATTCGCTTTCTAACTTTTTACAATAGGACTAACCGATCGAATATAAATAGCGGCAATGCATTACGGAATACGCGCGCAAATTAATGAGTTTTCGTTCAGTTTTTTTGTCTCTCAATTTTGTATTGGTCAATCATTTTAATCAGTATTTTGTGCATGATTTTCTGTTGAATGTAGAGAGGGTTTTTTTTTTGGTCACTGGTTCGTTAGTTTTTTTCTTCTTCTTGTTTTAAGTTTATTTTGTCAGTTTTTCGTTAAATTTTGTCGAAAATATTTCAAAAACTGTATTCTTAAAATCTTAAGCAAATGTCGGTCAACGTTTCGTTAGGTTTTTCAACAGTTTTTGAATTAATTTCCAGTGGAGTTTAACGAAACCAAAAGCCTTCGTTCAGTTTCATTTGAAAAATGTTTTGAAAATTATGTTTTCAAACAATTGCATATACCAGCAGTTATTTTACCATTGACATTTTTTGTTTGATTTAGTTTTTTTTTTGTTTTTTTATTCCACAAAATTTATGTAATATTATTACAAAATCGTAAAGTTATTAATAATATTTCCCCCTTGGTCATTTCGATACGAATGTTTGCTCATTAAAATCACCTAAACGCAATTTAAAAGTAACATATATCTCGTAGAGTGGCTTAAAACTATAAATACTACTTAAAAACTAAAATGACAAGACATTAAGAGAATAATTGACAAATAATAAAACCTCAAAATAAGTAAAAAAAAAAAGAAAGAAGAAAAACCCGTAATACAGATTAAGACAAATTACAAACTAGTCTTCCTCACAATAATCTAGGTCCAACATAAACTGGAGAGATTATCACTATTATTATACAATACACATACAACATACTATAACTGTTACTACATTATATAAAAACAAATATGGTCACATAAATTAATAAGCTATACATACTATTTAATAATGCAAACATAAAATGGTGGCGCTTTCTTTAGCAGCGCAGTTGATTCATTTTTAAGGCTGTACAAACATTGCGACGAGAACTGGTCGATTGAAATTATTGTAGTTTAAATATGTTCGTTAAGTTTCAGTTTTAGCTACAAATACGATTATTGTTTCTGCACTTTTTAGCAACAGTCAATTCGTTACAACGTGTTTCGTTAAGTTTCTTTTTTCAAATGACTAGAGTATTGCAAGTATTAGATAGCTTTCTCGTTTTGTATCCTAAACCATAACAAGACTTGAATTTTTTTTTAACGAAACAAGTGCTTTCAAATTATAAAACAAAACACAAAACAAACGCTAACAAAACAGCATTCTATCTATTCAATTTCCATCTATATATTATCCATATCGTTGCTGTAATTGCGATATTATTTCACAAATTATTTAACGAAATTCTTGCTCTGTTCAACTAACTATTTTGCTGTAGCAACCATTTTTGTTTGTTTGTTATTCAAGTTGAAGTCATGTAAATATTTAGAGGCTGAGTCGTCTTCAGATCAAAGTTTTTTACTATTAAAAATTATACTTCTCTATAGAAACCTAACCTAAAAACAAAAAAAAAACATAAAAACTATTTATACCAGTCGGAGCTGTGCGATTTGACGAATATAAACCATTTAATTATTGGCATTGAAAGAAATGCATTACTTAAACTGACTGGACAGAACATGTTGATTGGAACACTTGAATTTATTTGTTACAATAATGATAGAATTGTGTAGAATTAACAAACGATTTGAAGCGGCATTTAAAATATTTCTCTAACGCATAAATTGACCGCCGCGCTGCAACAAAACTTCAGTTTAGTTAAAATGAAAAAAAAAAAACAGAAAAATAATTAAAACGAAAGAGATTTAGTAGTCATAACCATTGATACAATATATTTTACTATACACACGACAAACAAAGTAAAAAAATTGAACAGTAAAAACAAGCGGAAATAAAACAAAAATAGTTATTTTATTACGACATATACAAGAATAAAAAAAAGGTAAATTAAAAAAAAAATGAATGAATAAAACGATTTATAATTAGTTAAAATATAAAACGATTAAAAAAACTAATATGAAACGGTCAGACAACAAAGATATAAAATTTGCAAAAAGAAAAAATGAATTCTAAATAAACAGTTAGATGATGAGAATTAACACGAATAAATTTTATAGGTTATAGAATTAAAAACTGAATTAATTAAAAAAAATTGAATTAAAAAATGTTGTGTGGTGGATTAAGGATGCATAAATATTAATTAAATTTTTTTTTTTGTAAATTTTACATTTGACAAAAAAAAAGAAACATTAGACATGCATGAGTTAAAAGGGCCCCTTAAAAACTCCACCACACCATAATAGAGTGATATTTTATATTAAAAGAAAAGCGTATATAACCAAACATGCCTTGTAGAAAATTTGGTCAATTTATAAAATAAAATGAGAAAAAAAAAACATTAAAATTGAGAACAAAGAACAAATAAACAACGAAACTCACGCAGAAATAGTCAGTAAAGAGCAATTATAATGCAAAAATATACAAAAAAACACGATGAATATAATTGCAACAATAATTAATGATAGAAAACAAAAAAAAAAACAACAACTATAAACAATAATTTTTAAACGGCATAAAAAGAAAACTCGTAGGACAATTTATATAAACAAATACAGTAAATTCATGCGACAACTTCACAGTAAAACAAAGACAGCAATAGCTAGCTAATTAGACTTAACAGCGAAACGTCACGCTTTTGCTTTCCCATAAAAACGATTTCTTGTTTCTACCAGCTTATTTCAACGATTTAATTTCTCTCTTGAATCTTCCACATTACATTTAAATTTCTCTCTCTATCTATCTCTTTCTCTCTAATCTTCCCTCAATTCAAATGGATTTCGCCTTCCTCTCACTCTGTCGCACTTTTGCGCCCATAATCGGTCGGATTTCGCTATAAATGCGTTTTATGGGATGCGTCACAGTTTGGTCAACTGTAAACGTCCCGAGTTGAGATCGCTTGGTCACGATCTCTCTGGCTGAATGAGAGAATAACCACCAGAAATGTAAAACAACGCCCTTGTGGGCCATATAATCAAACGCTATAAACGCTGACAAAATATTTAAAAAAAACGCTCTCGCTATAGCAACGATGAAATAAAAACATTATAAATGGATTTAAAAATAATAATTAAAATAACTACAAACGAGAACTAAAGAACTGATATAATATTTACATTAGTTATTATTATTCATATTATATTTTTTATGGGTAGTTGCGCATTAAGAACTTCAGATGGCGCAATTGTTCGATTCTCTTCGTCAGCACAACAAAACTTTGATAGGAATTCGTTTGAACGAAACGTTTTCTTACTAAATTAAATGTATCATTTTTAATTTTTTATTTATTTAACTTGTCGATAACCTAAAATTGCGCTGTTCTGTGGAGTTATTTGACTTTTTTTTTGGTTTAGTTTGACGTGGTTGTCAATTAATGAAATATAGATAAGAGACGAAAATACGCAAATCAAATTAATTAAGCAGGAAACAAGCAAACTACTTAGTAATATATTAAAGAAGTATATTCATAATGTAATAAGCAATTAAACTTAACGAAAATTGTTAAAAACGCAATGGAGGAGAAGATGAAAACGGAGAAATATTATTGGTGCTCAATTTGTACATATATATTTTACTTTATAAAAATAATAAAAAAGACGTGGCGATAGTAAGAAGATAATATAGTTAATTGGATAACAAAAAAGAATATTTTAAAATTTTACAAAAAAAAAAAAACAAACTAAAAATTGACATACAAACATTAATATTGATTAAAAAATATTTAATTAAATGAAAAAAAAAGAAACACTGAGAAAACGTCAAAATCGTTTGAAAAATTTTCAAACTGAAATGAAAATGTGCATAACTGAAAACTACAATTACTACTTTTGTGACAAGAAAAGTGGAGATAATTGAAAAGGAATACGCAGGAGAACTATATAACTAATATTTACATACATTTAAGTAGATAATCGAGAAATGAAAATACTGTAAAATGGCGACTTGAAAGAAAGAAGAAACTTTATTATTTGATGAAGGTGCCAAAACGCATAAGTTTAACTGACAGCGCTTTTTAAAACTTAAACTTATACATACAAAATAAGAAGATACCAAAGGTTGTACACGCACATTTGTCTTTTTAGTTTTCTACCATAAGAATTTAAGGCAAACATTAAGAATCAAAAAAAACAAACAAACAAACTAACTAACAATCGGACCGTTCACGGAATAAAAATTGCAGATAAAGGATGGATTGTTTTTTCGTTGAATACTTTTCTGTTTTGAAAATTTCTCAGTAACTAAAAAATGATTATTTTTTACCTACTACAAGAACATTTAATGGTCAAAAATGTTCTTTTCTTATATTTTCAAACGTTTCTGTATTTTCCATTAAAAAAAAAAAAATTTAAAACGAAATACTGGCTGCATTTGGTCAGTGAAGCTTGGACTCATAGATGGGAAGACGAAACGCATCAAATTAGGTTGCATGTAGAATTTTCCTATTTTCCTGTGAACAATTTTGCAGTGTTGCCGCATTCATGTGTTCTGATCTAAGAATAAATATTTTTCTCAACAATTTTTATTACACTTTGAATCGTCTTGCATCATCTTTGATCCTCTTATCTTCATTTTATAATTTTTGAGACGTGAACGAAGATACACCCAATTCTGTTAATTTAGTTGTTGATGTTTTTTTTTTGCCGTACAGTTGGCTTTTTTTAGTTTATTAAACTATTATCCAATAAATATAATTAAATTATAAAACACAAAACAAAACAATTATGAAACAAACACGTTAAATAGGCGGAAAAGGCTCTACATAGAAAACACCACGATCAGAAAAACACATGAAATGTGAACAGAATATATTGTAATATGCAAATAAGCCAAATTCTTGTAAATAAATTGATTGATTTTTTTTTTGTTAAGTTTACAAATTGAATAAATAAAAAACAAAAAAATAAAAAAACCGTGTATAAAGTATGTCAAAAAAGTGTTTCTGTAAAAGTGTAGCCGCAGACATTATTTTGAGGCTATGCCGAAATTTGCATCGAAATAAATCTCAAGTATATTTTATAAAGGAACATTTCTTGTTTTGTTTTTTCTTGTTCATTAGTCCCGAGCCCAAAATGCTGAACGGATTTCATTCATGTTGGGCGTTTTTGTTGTTGCAGTTCATGTGAATAAAATGGATAGAAAGTGCACCGATGTGCACTTTACATCGAACACAATCAAAACTGCATCAAAAAAGCGCATCCAAAATTTTCATCATTTTTTTGAAA
>JANSTS010014355.1:0-16322 GCA_026546915.1 Sylvicola fuscatus
CCAGAAAACCGTGTAAAGCCAAAAAGCCAAGCGCAACATTAAAAAATCAGTAGCGACAGTGTAATAGCGTAATCGCAAAAGTTCACTAACTCCAATTGAAAAATTTGAGTGGTAGTCAACGTTCTTGGCTTGAATGGCAATGACCCTTTTGTGCGAAAAGGAATTGTTAAAAAATAAATAAAAAACATATTGTTAGGGTGTTGTGCAAGTGTGTGCGTCGTCCAAACGCGAGACAATTGATCCGACGAATTTCCTCTTTGGCCAGTTTTCCATTCAATTTTCATAGACGTCGGCGGCCATATAAAAAACGAGTGGAAGTGAATTTTTGTCCGTTTTTGCGCAATTACACAGTCTCGCGTGGTGAAAAGTTGGTGAAAATATCCGCATACAAGTCAGGTGTCGTTATACCATCGAGCAAGGCCGGATAAGCTGGATTTTTCGACAATTAAATGGGAAAATATCAATGAGCACAAAAGAAAAAAAGAAAGAAAATAGATCGTGTAAAAGAAACAACGCACACAAACAAACATATCGCGTACTCGCACACCAGCAAAACATTCAAAACGATAAAAAAAAAACATCATCCAACATCAATGACCGTACAAATGCTCAAGTGTTGGTGAACCGCGACAGTCCCAAGCGTTTATATGCGACAAATCATCACCGCGGCCAATAGCGCATTTGTAAGTGTTGGTGTTTTCCTCTCCCACAAATTGATCGGGGGAAGAAAACTGAATAGTGAAAATTTCGTCAAAGAATTAACAGGCCGCAGACAGTTTTCCAGCCGGACCGACGTGCTTTAATGCCTCTATGTTCTTTTAATTTTAACCAACAGTCTTTTCCAACGACTTTAATTGTGCTACAAATTACATAAAGCAATAAACAGTGAGTGTGTGTGATATATTGTAAAGTATTTTTTAAAAAAATATAGAAAAAATTACACGTGTAGGGGGCAAACAAGAGAGACATTTTCAGCCGTTGAATATATGTAAAAACGAAAGGTGAAAGCCGGAATATAAAGTAGGGAAAAAACGATCTCGCGCGAGAAGAACGAAAAACGTTGTAAGGGGTTCGGCGGGCATATTGATTATTTAGCAACCCTTCGTCTCGCTCTGTTCCACAGCACCCGCAGAGAGGGAGCACACTTTTCCATATCCGTGAAATTATAATTCCCGAGGCGAATAAAACGCGAAGCGTACGGCAGTGTACAAGGGAAAACTCACCCTCAGCATTAAAATCACCCTCTTTGTTGGTCGGGTGTGTGCGCCTACAGCCTAGTCTTGTGCGTGTGTGTGTGTGTGTGTATGTGTGTGTTTGACAAAAAACCGGAAAAGAGAATACAACAAAGCCCAGGCAAATTCGATCGATATTTCCAGTTCCAATAAGAGTTTCCAAGGGGTGGCTCGCCTTGATTCGCACTCTGATTTAAACGGGTAGTTTGCCAAGTGTATTTAAGCGAAGAGGCATCGAAAGTGTGTCGGGCGTAAATTCGAACAACCAACTCAGTACATTGTAGTGTTAATTTGGAGTCGGGATAACTCCAAATCATTAAAAAAGCTTTAACGAATAATCTCAAATGCTTGCTAATACAATGACAGCGGGTGGTGTAGATGCGCAAACCCTTACACAACAAGCCACAATGCTCCAGCAGCAGCAAAAACAAAATGGCGGCAACAGCATGGATACGTCAGGGGGTGGTGTTCAGCCGCAATCAAACGGCTCTAGCGTCATATCATCTGGCTCCAATGAGTCGCGCACCAATCTCATCGTCAACTATCTGCCACAGACAATGACCGAGGAAGAGATTCGCTCGCTGTTCAGCAGTGTCGGCGAGGTGGAAAGTGTGAAACTTGTGCGCGACAAGACGGTGGTGTTTCCCGATCCGTTGAATCCGGGCGCGCCCAAGGGCCAGAGCTTGGGCTATGGCTTTGTGAACTATGTACGCGCCCAGGACGCCGATCAAGCCGTCAATGTGCTGAACGGTCTGCGCCTTCAGAACAAAACAATCAAAGTGTCGTTTGCCCGCCCCAGTTCGGACGCCATCAAGGGCGCCAACCTCTACATCTCCGGTCTTCCCAAAAGTATGACACAGCAAGACTTAGAGATCATTTTTGCACCGTACGGCACAATTATAACGTCGCGCATACTACAGAACGCTGGCAACGATGCGCAAACCAAAGGCGTCGGATTCATACGGTTCGATACGCGTGACGAGGCTAAGCGCGCCATACAGGCACTGAACGGTACTACGCCGTCCAACTGCACCGACCCCATATCGGTGAAGTTCTCCAATACACCGGGCAGCAACAGCAAAGTGCTGCAATCGCCGGTGCCGACGTTCATCAATCCGCATTTGGCGCGACGCATCGGCGGCGCCATGCACAATCCCGTCAGCAAGGGTCTGGCACGTTTCTCACCGATGGCCGGCGACATGTTGGATGTCGTGTTGCCGGGCACAAACGGTGTGACGGGCATTGCGTCCGGCGGCGGTTGGAGCATTTTCATATACAATTTGGCGCCCGAGACCGAGGAGAGCACACTGTGGCAACTGTTTGGCCCCTTTGGCGCAGTGCAAAGTGTGAAAATAATCAAGGACGCCTCCTCGAATCAGTGCAAAGGTTACGGTTTCGTCACAATGACCAACTATGAGGAGGCAATGATGGCTATACGAGCGCTGAACGGCTACACCCTGGGCAATCGGGTGCTGCAAGTCAGCTTCAAAACCAACAAGTCAAAGTAATTGTTTTCTAATTTCCAACAAACAAACAAACTTTTAACTATAAACTAAAAAAAAAAAAAATCAAGTTGAATACTTTTTACTATAATCTAATATCAACCACATCCACACCAATAGAGGAAGTTTCGATATGATAAGCTTTCCCCCTTCCACATTATTTTCTTCAATTAATTTCACCATTCATTAACATTTAACTTTTTTTTCTCTTTGTTAATTTTCAGGTTTAGTAATGATGATATTTAAATCGGTTTATAAATAAAGTGAAATATTTATAACGAAGAAGAAAAGAGCAAGTAAAAAAATTTAATAAAACAATATAAATACAAGCTTAAACTATAATAAAACAAAATTATACAAAATGTAAGCAAAATGATAGATAAATCGTAAACAGTGACACTTAGAAAGGTAGACAAACCGCCTCTTTAATGTTCATTCAAATCACAAGTTCGTTGCCGAACGCTGTTTACAGACTGCCACTTTAAGTATATCAATTGAATTGCAACTAATTATATTTTTAGTGGCAGGCTGTGAACATCATAAGCAATGGGAGCGTTTTCAAGGTCAAACTATCGGTGATTTTGTTTACGTAAAGACTAGTATTTTGTTCGCGGGGAAAACAAAAGTACATTAATATAAATTGTATGGGCAGTTCTGGCCTATGAAATCAAGGCGAAATCTCGAGTAATTCGGAATTCGAAAAAATATTTTCGGAGACTGTAACATAATGAGCATCTCTTTATTTCACAATCAGAACAATTAAGTGGCTTGGAATTGCTGCCAAAATGTGTTCAAGTGGAGAATGTGTAGAATTATATCAAAAAAAAAATGACATGAAATGTTTCCTTGCAAACTAAATACTAGCCTTTACTAATTTATATTGAATACGCCAAACCGTACTAATTATTTATGAGCGTTTTTATACATTGTGTCTAATCTGGCCACATTTGATCCGTTCGAATTTTATAAAAAAGCTTATTTTTATGTAAAATTCATATATTCAAAAAGGAATCCTCAAGGTCCTTCATTTGTTTGACACTAATATACGTTCCTATTAGTTTACACCTTCAAACGTTTTTCACATTGGCGCTTTAAATACACTTAAACCGGTTTAAGTATGCTCAAGGCCCCAAAATTCCATCGTCAATGCGTAAATTTACGCACAATTCCCTTTAAATGTATTTTTCTTGTTATCATCTATCCATTAGCTTGATTTAGAGCTAAACTTCCACAAAAGAAACAAATAATGATCATTATCCTGTGCAGTTTGTTTACCATCTAAAAAAAAATCATCCTTTGATTGAGACGTCGTTGTTGGACGATCGACAACCTATCGAAAGCATAACAATGACATCACAATCCTTGAATGATCTTGTTTGAGTGTCCCGCAGGAGAGCGACAGTAGATGGCGCACGTGTATAAGCCGGATATTAGTAAAATATAATAGAAAAGTTTGTTGTCAAAAAGAAAATGCGAACATGTTTGAAAAGCAGACGAGCGCCTATACTTTTCCAGATGCCCATCACTGGAGCAGTTCAAAGAGAGTTTATTAGTAATTGTAAAAACGTACTAGTTTAAGAGCAATTGTACCGCGTCAGTTGAAAAGTCTCAGAAAATGGTATCACACAGCTTAACCAATCCGGCTTATATACATCGGAATGACTTAAGTTTCCAGAAGTATTTTTGAATTAAATAGATACAAAATTAATTTATTTGTAGCTTTAATAAAAATTTACATTAATTTAGCTGATAAGTTTGTCGGAAATTGCGAGAAAACTGTGTGTTGTAATTTTCAAATTGATTTTGGTTTACTCGTACGAAATTTGGTTTTTCTTAATTTTAATGTTTTCTGTGGCTTGCTTTTTATATAATTAATATATACACACCAACCACACCATTCAGAACAAACAAAAATTAGAGAGAGAATTGTTCTCAGCCACACTTGAATTTTAATTAAGCCGAAAAACATGAAAATTTATGCCATATAATGTGGAAAAATGGACTGATTCTGATTTCTCGATGGAAGGATTGTTTTGGGCGCTGTGCACTTTCGTTTAAATTATAATTATTATTGTTTATCTGAACGACGTTTGTTTTTTTCTTCTCATAAACATAAAAGAACATGATTATAAATTTATAACCTAACCTAAATCACGAAGGCTGATCATTGGACATGAGTTCCTCCCACGTAAAGCATAAACAAAACTAGATAATATACATTTATATAGTAGAATGGGAAAAATATATGAAATGCAATTTTTATCCAAAGGACACAATTAATATTTTATGTTGGAGTTGATTTTATTTTCATTTTATTTTTATTTATTTTAGTCAAATTTTAAATTACAAATGTTTTATTTTATTTTCACTTTTTGTTTGATTTTTATTATTATTATTAATTATTATTTCAATAAATATATATATTTATCGTTTTATCATTATTTTTTGTTTATTTTATTATTTTCAAATTTTTCCTATTTTTTCGACAATCTTTTATTTTATTTTAATATTTTGATAATCAGTGATGGTCGCGATGTGTGTAAATGCGTTAAGGTGAAGATGCGAATATTTAATCTGGAGGTGATGGATGCCCGAGGATGCCGTTTAATTCTGGCGACTTTTGCCACTTTTCACGGCCAAATGTGATATCGCCGTACTACGAGATTATCTCAGGAGGGGTTTTGTTGTTTTTATACTAAAAGAATATGATTTCGATTTCACCAGTGTCAATTGATATTGGCGCGACCACCAAAACCGACGTTAGGTTAATTAGAAATTGCACAATGGATTCGCGCTACTCACGTTCATATTTGTCTTTCCATCTACAGATCAGCTTCGGGACAAGCATGCGCATTACCACATCATCTCCATTATAATATTCTCATCTTATTTAACACATTCACAACCACCATACCATAAAATACCATTTTTTCTGTTTTTTTTTTTTTTTTTAAATGTTCATGCCAGTTTGCGATGTTTATTATACTAAAAAGAGGAGAAAATTTGAGAAAAATTTAAAACAGTTATTCGCCGCTAACTCCGAATTATGTCAAAGTCAAGGAATAACATCCCATATTACCAATATTATGAGGGGCAAAACAAGAAGATGAAAACAAAAACTGATAACTTCTAGTCAAACAATGATCTTTTTAAATATATTTTTTTAATAAAACAATTTTATTTATTGAAATAATAATGCTAATAATAAGGAAAATCATGTATGGAATAAAATTAAAATATTTATTTATTTATTTATATTTATTTAGTAATATGTATTCTACACTATTTGTATTTTAAAACCTATGTTCACCCCCCTTTCTGAATAAAAAGTACTTTTCAATTTCTCTATTAGTTGCTTTTGGCAATAGATTAATGTTTTATGTTCTATGTATAATGAGACTATGCGACACTATAGGTGTGGCCCGGTTCAATGTGTCGTCTTGATGGCAATGTATAGCATAAATTTGATGAAATAATAAGAAGTATGAGTGAGATGATGTTTCTTTTAACCAATACTCTATAGACATAAATCATAATTCATTGAACAAAAAAACTTGAAAATAAAGAATCAAGTACACACAATAATCGTTATTGTAGGTAGTTGCTTTTATGAGGAGACAATTGATAGAAACACGAACGCGCTCCCCAAATGCGGCCTAAGTGCTGAAAGTTAAACGAATTGTACTTAACAACTGATTGTTAATTAAACGTATTTACTAGTTAATTTGAGGCTAAACACAATCACAAGCAATCACAAAGAAAACAGAAACTGATAACCGAGGAGCTGTGTTGGTTAGAAATTGTAAAAGTTAAACAAATCTTATTTATTTCACTCGAATTGAACTCGTACATGTGTTGCGAATCACCGAATCTCTTATCTTCACGAAGAAACGTGGAAAGGCGCGTTTTCCTTTTCTATAATATTTAAATACAGAACAAAGAGCCACAAAAGGGTGTTCTCGCATTCATTTGAAGCCTTGCATTTTAAGGTGTTCTTGTCAATGTTTTCAGGGGCAATGTAATAAAAAACGTTTAACAAAAAAGTACAGAAAATACTAACAAACAATACATTTAACAAAACAAAAATGAAAATCAGTAATAACTAATTAATAACGCAGTTGTGGTTCAATGAACCGATATTATTAATAATAATTTAAATTTTAAGTAAATTGTAGCCAATAAGATTGATGTTGTGTGCAATAGCAATTAATTGAAACTAAACAAAATGAGAAAATCGACAAATATTTAATTAATATAAATGAATTTGTAATATGTTTCGTTGACAAGTTTTTTTTTAACTGAACAGTTTTTACAAATCACAATATTGAGAGAAATTAATTTAAAGAAATCACACTAAAGTTTAAGTAGTAAAATGCTTATAATTGAATCCAAGTTTTTTCTTCTTTCTTTCTTTTTCCTTAATGTTCTATAATTAACAAATTATTGTGTAATAATCATAATTATTATTATTATTATTAGTAATACTAACAACCTATAACTTTTGTGGATAATCAAACTCGATGCTTTCCGTTCATTTGTTCTCATAATTAACTGTATTTGTCTCTACAAAAAAAAAATCTTCCCAATTGAATGAAAAACTTGATTTCGGCAAATTACCAAAAAAAAAGAAACAAAAAGTTTGTGTTTGATTGAATTTAAAATTCAAATTTAAATTAGCGGTGTAAATAATCAGCCAAAATATTACGTGATTAATTTCGAACAAAAACGTTGTCGACATTCGTTCTCGTTCGACAACCAAATCGACAAGTGGGCTTTTCTCAAAATCCTTTTTGGCGATTTCACTTTCCACTAACTTTAATGCCAGATTCCTGATTGTTACACCGTTATACTTAAATGATTACCAACGTTTTTAACTGAGCAAATGATACTAATTGCGAGCTACAAAGTGACAAACAAACAAACAAAAAATTCGAGAGAGAGGAAATTTTCATTATTTATATTATTAATTAATTATTATTATTAATTAAATGCAGAAATTATATTATTATTATTGCTTTCATGTATGATTTCTTGAGTAATTCAAATAAATTTTAACGCTAGAAATTTTATCTCTTTCTTTCTCTATATTTTCAGTTATTTTTAATTAATTATTTATTACATATACTGGTGCAATTAATATAATAATTTTCCCTTTTATTTTTGTGGAATTTGTTAATTGTACATTTTTTACCGTTTTATTATTATTTCGAAAGTAAGTATTTTTATTGAACTTGTGTCAAAATAGGTAAATGGCGTTTGATTTGTCGTTTTCGTTTAATTATGGTTTTAATTTTTATATTCCAGTGGCGTTGTTTCATTTAATCCACCCCACCCCCACTACCACACTCCTCTTCCTTTAATTTTATAAATTAATTAACATTTTCAGGGAAAACAATAAACCAAAAAGCAATTCTTTTTCATTATTTTCACTTCATCTTAACCCAGAAAGTAAGTATTAATTTGATGCTTTATTTATATTATTACTAATTGAAGGCTATTCAAAATTTTACATTTAATTGTTTACTATCTATTAATTAACATTACTTTAAACGTCACTTCTTAGTTTCATTTATATTTTCCAGTATCTTCGTGTTGCAGGACATGCATTTATTGTTGCATTAAACTTGTTCGAGACACAAAAACACACCCACACACGCACACACGGAACACAATTTTATTGTTTTTTGTTTTTTTAGTTAACTTTTTTATTTCTATACCAATTAAAAAACTTGTGTAGATCTTAAAGAGTCTCCCCATTTCTTTCTGTACACGCATTTGTTAAGTATGGCCACCAAAATGCCGCTAAATCGTCAGCAAAGTACATTTTAATTTTGTTTTAACATCCCGCTGTCTTTCCGTTTAAGTTAACTTTAGTAAATGTTTATTTCGTAATGGTTTGTTGTTGATTTTTTTGTTTAACGAGGGGGAGGATGCAATTAACACGATATGACATTGAGAATTATGCAAAGATGACCAAATGTAACCTGAATGCAAGCATCAAATACTTTTATGGTTTAGCCAAAAAGAGTTTTGGAACGTTTGTTTTGTTTTTTATGTTAAACTCATTGCCAATATTGCGTAATAACTAACTTAAAATTGAATAAGATTAAAGTAGATTTTTAAAAATGCTGTGATATTTAAATAATATATGATAACAATTTAATCAAAATGAAAAAGACTGAAACAAGACTGTGTTTAAATTATTGTTAAACAATAAAATGCAACAGAACAACAAATATTCATTGTAGTTTAATTGAATAAATTGGATGACAACTTTTTAGCACAAAAATGTATCGACAAATGTATTTTACTCACTGCGGAATCTGCCAATCCATTCCAGGTAAATACGGCCAAAAGTCGGCCAATTCCTTAGCCAGCAACGCCACAGACATTCCGTGGACATTTCCTGACGTGGAGGTGGCATTTGTGTTGAGATCTGGATGAGCGTCCACCCAAATAATGGATATGTCCTTATTGTGGTTAAGATGTCCGTCAATTGAGCCTTAAATGTAATATTTGTAATAAACAGTTGCGTCGTTGTCAGGAAGATTGTAAAACCAAAGAGACTTACCAACGCCGAGCGCATGGTCGCCACCTAGAGTTACACACATTCGACCCTCAGCCAGAACTTCTTGCACCATCTTTGATAGTACTTGGTTGCAACCAACTACATCGGCGAATTCCTTCATGTTGGATGGAACTTTTCCACCAGTATCAACTTTTTTTTCCGGCACATCTCCGAAATCTTTGATGTCAAAAAGCTCTGGCAATAGTACAAATTTCATTCAATGTTTGGTAATAGCATTTTCAGAATTTTTATATAAACTCATTTAACATAGTTATCTCTAGAACTTTTATATTAATTTAATAACTTTTGCCCATTTAATAAAATGTGATTTCGCGAGAAATCAAAATAAAATTGAAATGTTTGATCTGTAGTATCTGCACAAATCTGCTGTTGCATTCCTTACCTCGATAGTATTAGATTTTCTTAAAACACTAATCCTTCAGTTCACTCACCATTAATCTCCTGCAGTTTTTGAATGAGCCCGCCAGCTCTCAATGCTTTGGGCCCCAACGCGACGCCACTTTTGCGCTGACCTTTGTGCATCGGAACTCCTATTATTCCAATTTTCTGTCTCGTTTTTTCCAATTGCTGCTTAATGCTCTCATTAAAGTCAATTTGTGCACAATTAACGCCTGAAAAGCTAATTGAACGCCGAGAAATTCCAACGACATCACGTTTCGAACACCTCCGAATGATTTGGGTAAACATTTTACTTGATAGATGAATTGAAAACGCACGTTTCAACAATTAGAAGCAATCACTAAAGACCACACTTACGGACTGGTTCCTCATGCTGCAACAGCTTCTATATTCTATATCGTCTGACTTAAAGACTCTTCCTCTTGATAAATGATAACCTATGACCTGCAGCCATGCGGATAATTTCAATATATTTTCATTTTGTTGTAAATATAAACTTTTATGAGTTACATCTTGTAAGGTTCTGTCATTTAGTAGAAGAAAAAATATATTCCAGAAAAAAATTATATTTATTTTCAAGAACAAATCGCTTAATATACAATAAAAGATGTCAACTGGGCAGTTGTGATTTTTTTAGAATAATGCAATACAAATGAATTTACTTGGGTCCCAACATTTGTTCAGGACGCACCCATTCCTTGAACTGTTCTTCTGTCAAGTAGCCCAATTTAAGTGCAGATTCCTTCAAAGTGGTTCCCTCTTTGTGGGCAGTCTTGGCAATCTTTGCTGCCTTATCGTAACCAATGTGTGGATTTAGAGCGGTGACCAACATAAGAGATTCATTCATGATTTTTGCAATATTCTCACGATTCGCTTTGATGCCGCTGACACAGTTAGCGGTGAATGTACGCGAACCATCCGAAAGCAAGCGAATTGACCGCAACACATTGGACACAATCAGTGGCTTGAAAACGTTCAACTCAAAGTGACCATTCGAACCTCCAATCGTAACAGCTACATGATTTCCCATAACTTGAGCGGACAACATTGTCAACGATTCACATTGTGTTGGATTCACCTTGCCCGGCATAATGGAACTGCCAGGCTCATTCTCGGGGAGGCTAAGCTCGCCCAAACCACAACGTGGTCCAGAGCCCAAGAAACGAATATCATTGCCGATCTTCATCATGCTGACGGCAATTGTATTTAAAGCACCTGAAACCTCAACCATTGCATCTCTGGCGGCCAGCGCCTCAAATTTATTTGGAGCCGAAACGAACGGCAGTCCAGTCAATTCAGCAATCTTAGCTGCCACCTTCTCGGCAAATCCAATACGTGTATTTAATCCAGTGCCAACGGCTGTTCCACCGATGGCTAATTCAAAACAGCGCGGCAACACTGAGTCAACTCGATCCATTGCGTACTTTACTTGCTGTGCGTATCCTCCGAATTCCTGTCCCAAAGTCAATGGCACAGCGTCCATTGTGTGTGTGCGGCCTATTTTGATAATGTCTTTGAACTCCTCTGATTTGGCGGCCAACGCATCGTGCAAAGTCTGCAGCGCTGGCTTAAGGTTGCCGCACAGTTCACGTGCAACAGACACATGAATAGCCGTGGGGAAAGTGTCATTTGAACTTTGGGATTTGTTGACATGGTCGTTGGGATGGACTGGATCCTTGGAACCCAATTTACCACCGAGAATCTCAATGGCACGATTGCTGATGACTTCGTTGCAGTTCATGTTAGTTTGGGTGCCGGAGCCGGTTTGCCAAATGACGAGTGGAAAGTGCTCTTCGTACAATTTTCCCGAGATAACGTCATCACACGCTTTTGCAATGGCGTCGGCCACTTTTGCGTCTAGACCGTACTCCTTGTTGACGAGAGCGGCTGCCTTCTTGAGGTACCCCATAGAAGTGATAACCGGCTTTGGCATTCTTTCACGTGATCCACCCACAGGGAAGTTGATTTTCGAGCGCATTGTCTGAGCGCCATAGTACTTGTCAGCGGGGACTTTCAGCTCACCAAAGGTGTCGGTTTCAAGACGGAAGTCACCACTTTTGCCGCTGGCCTAAAAAAAAAAACAATATGCAAATATTAAAGAATTTTAAATTAGAAAAAAGAGTTCAGTAGCCAACCATTTTGAATAATTAGGCTTTTGATGAGTGCTGAAAATAATTTACACGACGAAGCTGCACTGAACTGAGATAATGTGAATAAAAAGTCAATCGCAGACACAATTTCGTTGCGTATATAATATGTCCGATTCTTAAGCCGTAAGTAAACAAGTTTTGGAGCGAATGTCTGAAGAATAAGGCGCAAAAAATAGAGATAACCAGTTTTAAAGTTCGACTCTGCCGATTGCCGATTCGCCAGTATTATTTTATGCTCAGATGAACGCGACGTGTGAACAGCACGGATAGCAAGAGCAAACTAACTAGAAAATTAACTTTAAATGCTTCTGAAATGTGATCTCGTTTCTCATGGCGTTTGTCCATGATCTCAATGTGAACGATACAGCAATTTGAATAAATCATAAGTGACATATCTAAGCGGTCATTAAACTGTTGATGTCTGCAGCTAATCGCACAGAAACCTATTGTTATTGAACCAAATTCGTGCATGGAATTAAAGATCCATATTGGCCACCACGAAGAAATAAAGTTTAGGTGAGGAGAAATGTAAAGAAAAAAAATTTAGTTGAGGCGTTTTGAATTACATATGATCAATACCGGTAAATGGAGCCCCACAGATTTACATAAAAGCTGTTACATAAGCATAAACATAACCCATAAAACCATACCATCTTAACATCGATCCAGCTAATCATTGGCGCCTTGTTTTGCCATGTCAGCCTTCTCAGTTGGCTATTGTTGACTTGTTTAAATAGCTGCAGTGCCATTTTAAAAATATTTATTGTCTGGAAGCTGGAAAACGCACTATATAACAGTACACCTGCAAACAGCGGTTACACAATACTTGAAACGCGAATTAAATGCAAAGACAAAATGCAAGATTTTTCTCTGTTGACGTTTGGTGCAATTTTGTTTCTACTTTGTTTAAAGTTTATGGTATTCGTGCTGTCATCCTTTTTTTTGTTATGTTGGCAGTTCTGTGGTAAGACAACAATAAGTTTGATAACGTCGAATATGTTAAATTCCAATTTATTAAAAATATATTAAATAAAATTATGCAAGCAAATTCTGTAAATAAACATTTTAAAATACATTAATTTATAATTCCCGATTCTACCATAAATCGAAAATCCCCAAAACGAAGAGGCTGCCATCTAGCATCACACCAAGAAACGACGAAAGGATTTTAGCTCGGTCATTTTAAGTGACAGCAAACGCAAAACTTAACCTGAAATTCAAACAAAATAATTTGTGCAGATTCATTTTCCGACAAAATATTGGTCGTCTTCGTTTTTGTATTTTATCCACAATTAAATTATTCATTAAACACCAAATATGAGTTCAATTGGCACAGGGGTAAGCACAGAAAATTAAAATATTTAAAAAACAAACTAGAACGCTAATATCTTGTGTTTTTGCAGTACGATTTGTCAGCCTCTCAGTTTTCACCGGACGGTCGTGTGTTCCAAATTGACTACGCCGGAAAGGCGGTAGAAAAGAGCGGCACCGTCGTAGGATTGCGCGGTAAAGATGGTGTTGTCTTGGCTGTGGAGAAAATCGTCACAAGTCCGCTGTACGAAGAGGACGCAGGTCAACGTATCTTCACTATTGATACACACATTGGAATGGCGTTAGCTGGATTGTTGGCTGATGGGCGGCACTTGGTTGAAAACGCGCGCAAAGAAGCTGCCGACTACCGGCAACAATACAATCGACCGATTCCGTTGAAAATTTTGACGGAGCGCATTTCCAGCTACATCCACGCGTACACGATGTACAGTGCCGTTCGTCCATTCGGTGTCAGTATTGTTTTGGCTGCTTGCGAAAAGCTGACCGGACCTGAATTATATGTAATTGAACCATCTGGTTCGTGCAATGTAAGTTATTTGTTCATGACTTGAAAGTTTTATGTTAATTTGACATTTTGGTGTTTTAGGGATATTTTGGTTGTGCTACGGGCAAAGCTAAGCAGGCTGCAAAAACTGAAATTGAGAAGCTTAAACTCAATGACATGGGAATCGATGATTTAATCGAAAATGCTGGCAAAATGTAAGTTTGATCAATGTAATATGTAAATATTGTGAAAAATATTTTGTTACTTCAAATCATCGATATTCTGGCACTGTTTTGATATTAAACTTGTAACTAATTACCTAAAAAATGCAAACAGTGGCAATATTTTGGTAAAGCTAAAAAAGTCCAGAATATGTTTTTGCGCAAATTCAGAAACACTTAGACAATCGATTTTATATTTAAAACCATCTAAGCCACTGTTGGTTGAAACAATATTAAAATCAATAATAATTACCATTTTTTCAGCATTTATCAAGTCCATGACGAGTTGAAAGATAAACATTTTAAAATGGAGTTAAGTTGGGTCTGTGATATCTCCAAGAATCGTCATGAACTGGTGCCCAAGAACGTGTATGAACGCGCCAACCAAGCTGGTCTCAACGCGAAGCACGAGGACGACAGCGACAATGAAATATAATTTTGTTTAATCATTTTTTAATAAATTTAAAACATTCTTTCTTATACATAAATTTTATTCACTTGCCGTAAAGTACATAAGCTTAATTTTAATATAAAAACATCCTTTTCAATTACAACAATTAAAATTATATACAACATACAAAGCAGTAAAATTATTAAGTACAGTAGAAATGGTGGATACACTGGGAATTTTAAGTATTGTACGTTAAATTAACGTCTCGATGGTTTCTTGTAGAGATGTTGTGCCCAAATTAGTAGAAGGAGGGCCTCGATCAAGATGACGACTTGAATTGAGGCTAAACAAAAAAAAACATGAAAAAATATTCAGAAAAGTCTTTGATAAATCATCTTTTACAATTTCGTATTATCTGTCGAGTCGTCGGATAAGTGCCGTTCACACCAGCGAGACTAAAGATTCCGTCACATATTAATGGTTGCAGTTTACACACAATTAGGACTAACTGAATAGCAAAGTATTTACCCTGAAATTTAATGTAAATGGTGAAAACAATGATTTACATAGAACAGTCTTAATATTACCATCAGTTTGAGTTCCGGATAAATTGGTCCAATCATGCGTACAGTGACATTTAAGGCCCATACACCTGTAATGATTGACAAACCCATCAACGGCGCACAGTAAAGCAGCAGGTCGGGATAAATGTCCTAAAATTGAAGGCGAAGTTTTAGATATATCCTTAACAGTTAATTCTAAGAAGTATTTGTACCCGTTCTTCTACAAATGTCACGTTCAGCACCAGCAGGATCATTCCTTGGATGATCGACATTTGCAAAATCATTATTCTCAGGAACAGAAATTTTTCCCTGTCAAGGAATTTGTTGTGTTAATAATTCAATTTAACCAAGTCGGGAACATTTACTTTGAAATGGCTGATGGTTTCATCCAGACGCAGCAGCAGCAGCAAGGTGGCGTTCGTAAATTAAACACTTCATTGTCGGTGTTTTTAATGAAATTCGATTCTCCTTGTAAGTAATCTAAAGCAAGGCTATAATATGGGTTAGTGATAGATTCCGCTATTGATTGTTTTATTTAATTATTGATTACCAAAAAAATTGATAAGCACAGAATGTGAATGCAAGCTGGCAAATTGTGTCGCAAATGATGTAAGAGCTGGGAATTGAGATCGAGACCAGAGATGCGGTGGCGACGACTGGATAGACGGTGAACATGATGACAGTGCGAGCTAGAAATTTTTTCGGTGTGTTTTGCACTAATGATCGGATGTTTTGCATGTAAATGCAAATTATGATGAGAAATAGAATTGACGCACATCCCATAGCTCCCATGACCCATCCATTGAGATCTAAAATTTAAAAATCATTTTTAAGGACATTTTGTTATATTTTTTCGTAGCAATCAGCATATAATGCTCTTAATATTAATCAGCCTGATTTGAGATTTTCATCTTTTTATTAACATTTTTGTCACAACATATAATATAATAATATTTACACGACTATGAATATGTGCGTGACTGTTATATGTTTTGCTTTACCAACAATTATATTCAACAAAGAATTATCTACGTAGTAATCACGAATTTATCTAGATAGTTGAAATAAATGAGTGCTCATAATAATTATTAAATTACTATTTCTTATACATAAAGGAGTGGCAATCATATAAATTAGATATGTATGTAGGTGCATGAAACAATCTTAACAATATGCACCTGTCGATGAAATTTCGTACCATTTTCATTGTTAAAACTTTATTTAAGTATTGAGTTTTTCAGATAACAGGTCAATCAAATTAAACAAAATAATTGTGCATTCACGGCACGTTCGCGTAGTTAAAAAAAAATAGTTTTAGCACATTTGACTTGTTAAATCAAATATTTTAACTCGTAAATATTTGTCATAGCTTAAAAAACTGATCAGTACAAAAAACCATTTATCAAGGTGTAATAACAATTGCATGAATTTCGCCTAAGTTAAATAAATACATCCACCT